>JACBWV010000720.1:0-106027 GCA_013435795.1 Chlamydomonas sp. ICE-L | reverse complement strand
TGTTGAATATGACTGACTAACTGATTGCATAATTGACTGACTGTCCGCATAATTGACTGACTGACTAACTGATTGCATATTTGACTGACTGACCGCATAATTTGACTGTCTGACTGCATGATTGAAACACATTATTCACGCTGTGCGCAGGTGCGGTGGAATGACCCTTACACTGCCGAGGACGACACCTGGGAGCCGGTCGACGATCTGCTGGACCTGCAAGTGTTCGCTGCCTCTTTTATTTTTTTTGCGCTCCCTTTCCGCAGCGACACCTGGGTTGCGATTCGTGAAGGAGGAAGCCGGATGCGGGTCAAGGGGTGGGAAGGATCGTCAATAATATTTTGCAACACAACCTGTGTCCGCACTAGCACATGTGCGGAGGTCGCAAACGCATGAATATACAGGACCTCAAATGCCGGCCTTCGCCCCTACACGAAACCATATATTACAGTCGGAGACGCAATTGATTGACGATGATCATGACGATGATTGACGATGATCATGACGATGATAATGAAGATGATGGACGATGATCATGACGATGATTGACGATGATCATGACGATAATTGACGATGATCATTCAGGTATTCAGACCCCTTCATGCATTGTTTCATGAGTAGGTTTTAACTTAACATAAGAGTATTTATCCGTGATCGTCTCTGGTATATTGGTTTTTTAATGCTGCTCTTGTATTTCCTCGCTAGTCGCTAAATCTCCCGTAATGTCGGCAAGGGTTATTTGATGTTTCGACTCGATGCTTCTGTGGCTCATAGTGTATTGTATGTTATTAAAGCCGACATATCCTGAATGAGCGTAGAGGTAGGCGGGCCGCCTTTTCGGACCATTTCTTTCTATTTGAGTTGCCACGTTCTTCGTAACCTTCCTTTGTTGGATAGACGATTCCTTCCCTTGTTTTATTTTCCCGTCACATTTCCTTTTTCCCGACGTTGGTTCGTGGGGGGTGGTGCGGGGAGGCGAGGTGGGAGAGGGGGGTAGGGGGTGAGGGGTGGGGGGAGAAGGGTGGGGGGGTGGAGGGGGGGGAGGGTGGGGGAGAAGAGCGGGGAACTTCCCCCCCCACACATGAATGCATCATATGGTATGGTATCACCTCGTATGGTATATGATAAATTGATTATTCGGAGATTTGTTTCACACTTTAGTTGCCATAAACTTCAAAATGTGATTATTGAGTTGTATACACCAAATTTTTTGTCATTTAGTTGCATCACACCAATTTGATTTATGTGAGTTTGTAAACCACCCCAAAATTTGTTCATTTGGTTGAATACACAAAACTTGATTATGTAGCTTGTATCCCAACAAATTTTTTTCATTTTGTTGCATAACACAAATTTGATTTATTGAGTTGGTAAACAACCAAATTTGTTTCATGTAGTGATACACAAAACCCTTTGATTTATTGAGTTGTATACACCAATTGTTCATTTAGTTGCATCAAACAGATTTTCTATGATAACAGCGCATGCGCCGCCACAATGACATGTCTACAGTCACGATAGCTATGATAATGTTCTTGTTCCCCTGACATGCCAACGAGGACTCTTCCACAGGTAGAATACTGAAATGAAACATGATATCGGGCTACGGTTCTACTGAACGGTATTGTGTTTACGTTGGTGGCATTTATGATGATATGATTTCATCCAGAAATGTTGGGATTTTCAGTGATCTCAAATACAGCGGACACACATTATACTCCACATCACAATTGCCAAAGTTCACTTAAATTGGTATTATCCTCATTCATCCGACCAGGCGTCCGCAAAACAATGGTCACGTACTCACCAGAGAATGAGGAATCCTTCATGCTTGGTCAGGGCAGGCATCCGACCTTGTCAACCTCCTGCTGGTTCATGACAAGCTGCAGTCAAGGTTGGATACTGAGAAAACCTTACTATCAAAGAGAGGATGAAGATAAAACTGCGATGATTCGCATTCGGAAGAGAATTTTTTACCTCAAGAAAGAGTTTAGGGACCAGACAACAAATTTCTTGGCCGCTCGATACGATGTGTTGTTGGTACCTCAATTGGAGACGGCGAAGATAACAATCAGTGCTGAACGGGAGCTGACAACCAAGGTTGCCCGTCAGAATGCTGACTTTGAGCCACTCTGTGCGTTCAATCGGCTGAAGGAGAAGTGTGAAGAGTACGGGACAGTGTTCTTGCATGTGCTTGAGCATTACCACATTGTGTACTGACTTGTCAAGTCAGACATGCCCTATGTGCGGTTTCTTAAACAAGTGTGGAGAGACATACACCTGCAAGAACTGTCAATTCACCTGCGACAGAGACATTGTGGGGGCAGCTGGCATCTTCCTGAAGGCAGTTCGAACAGAAATCCCTGTTCGTAAAGGACAGCATCCTCGGGGAGTTGACCCCTATGATACCCCTATGGAGAATTCATTGTCTTTCTTACTACATGTCCCCCGGACCCCCGGATGTGTAATAAGTTATCATAGGTTCGAGGATATACGGGTAGCTTAAATTCAACGGCCATACTGAGTCAAAGAGTGATACTTGGCTTGTAAGGCATGTGCGAGTACACTCAGATGAGACCAGGGACCAGTGGCAGTACAGGTCATCTATTATCCAAAAATAGGCTGGATTCCAGATTGTGGAGCTGAAGGCAGGTTGGGACAGGCGGCGATCACAGGTTGCCATATACAATGGCACATTGATACAGCTTGTGTCTGAAGGTGACCACGGGGGTTGATGAGAAGCACTGCGTTGAACCAGACTGCTGGATGCACCGGAGGGACAAAGCTGGACTAGGGGAAACTAGGAAGAGGGAAGTGAGACGAGAGGTTGGGCGATAGGGGGCAAGGGATCGGGTAGGAAGGGGCAAGTAGGAAAGGGGAACAGGGGTAAGGAAAGGGTTTCGGAATGCGGTGGTAGAATAAAAAAGGTGGAAAAGTGTTTGGGGAATGGGAAGCTGTGAATGGAGAGAGGGGGGCAATAAGATGAAAAAGGAGGGCAGGAAAGAAGGAAGGGGAAGAAGGGTGAACGGAGAAGAAAAGGGGGGAAAACACAGACCGGGGCGGAGGGTTTGGGACCAGCCCTAGTGCAGAGGGCAGGGCTTTGGGTGTTGACGAGGTGGACGTGGATACCGAATGCACTGAGCGCTGGGATGGCCCTGCTCACCAGGTCCATAGTTACTGCAGCATCCTGGAATAGGCATCGGATATCGGAGGGCTCTAAAGGTAAGAGCCCGGGGGCGAGGGGGCGCGGGAAAAGGAGAAGAGGGGCGAGGAAGACAGAGGAAGAGGGGGAGGGGGAAATGGGGACGGAGGAGCCGATGGACGCACATAAGGGGCAGAGGTGGGTAGTCGCAGAGAGGTGTTGTTAGTGGATTATATGAGTCGTAGTAGGGGTTTACACCTTTTTGAATGGATGGTTTTAAGTAAAATCCCTGGCCCCAATCCTGCCGAATGTAGCGCGTTGTTGGTACGCGCGTCTATTAGAGCAGATAGGGCTGGTTGTGGTACGCGCCGGTCTAGTTAGAGCAGAATGGCTGGAGGGCGTTGTCAGAATGTGTTCCTAGCCATGTAGTTGGATACAGGTGTGCATTGGCGATGCAGACGGCGGGGAGGTAGATCATTGATGGGTAAGAGCATGGGAGGGTCGGCTAAAGAAGGAGAGACCCGGATAGGAGATAAATACGGAGGAGAGTGAAAGCCCAGGGGGGGGAGCAAAAGGGGGGGCACGGATGAAAAGGAGATTAGAAAGATGATTGCAGGAAAAAAAGGAAAGAAGGGGGCAGACAGTGGGAAAGGCCCGAGGTCAGGGGGGGGGAATGGATTGGCTTGATGGGGAGAGGGGTGATGAACAGAATTAGGGGAGATGGAAATAGGAGAATTTGATATCTGGATGGGATAGGAGAAGATGGTATAGAGTAGGGAAGGAAGGGGGGGGGGGGGTGTGTCGCGAGCTACCAGGAATGCAAAACAACCGATGGCCGGACATGCGAAACCACACGCTGGCGGACATGCGAAACCAAACACGCTGGCCGGAACATGCAAAACCCACACGCTGGCCGGACATGGCGAAACCACACGTGCCGGACATGCGAACCACCACGAGGCCCGGACATGGAACCACACAGATGGCCCGGAGGTAGTGTCGCTAGCCGGGCTGACACAGCAAAAACGCTCGCATACGGTTAAAGGTGACGTGTCACAGGATAGACATAACAAACGTCGCGATCTTCAGCTGAAACATGATAAGGGTTTGGTAGGTTCATATGCTCGGTCCACATCTTTCGCTGGTTACCAATTCCTGGAAATTCGGAAGCACAAGGTGAGGTGTCTTTCAAATAGCTTCCATGATTTCGCGACGAGTTGCATCGCCTGTTCGCTAATTTGAATTGCATGCCGAATTGCATTGCTCAGGAAGTGCTCGCTCGCATCGCTCAGGAAACTGCTTGCTCGCATTGCTCAGGAATTGCTTGCTCGCTCGCTCAATCGCGTTTGTTCAATCAACCAGGTGAAGTTGGTCGGATCTAGCTTACATGATAGTTGTTAGATGCGGCTGCTGCAATGCTTGCCTGCACGGTCGCGACTGGTCGATAACTGACAGGATGCTAGATCGAGTTGAGCTGGTCGGAATTAGCTTACAGGATTTGTTAGATGCTGCTGCTGCTTCTGCGCTGCGCTGCCTGCACTGTCGCGATTGTTCGATAGCTTATAGGATGCTATATCGAGTTGAGCTGGTCGAATCTAGCTTACAGGATAGTCAAATGCTGCTGCAATGCCTGCTTGCAATGTCACAATTGTTCTATAACTTACAGGATGCTAGATCGAGTTGAGCTGGTCGGACCTAGCTTACAGGATAGTCAAATGCCTGCTGCTGCTGCTTCTGCGCTGCCTGTGCTGCACTTCGCTACTGTGCGATAACTGACAGGATGCTAGATCGAGTGAGCTGGTCGGATATAGATTACAGGATAGATGTTAGATGCTGCTGCTGCTTTCTGCGCTGCGCTGCCTGCACTGTCGCTACTGTTCGTATAACTGACAGGATGCTAGATCGAGTTGAGCTGGTCGGATATAGATTACGGATAGATGTTAGATGCTGCTGCTGCTTCTTCTGCGCTGCGCTGCCTGCAACTGTCCCTACTGTTCGATAACTGACAGGATGCTAGATCGAGTTGAGCTGGTCGGATATAGCTTACAGGATAGTTGTTAGCTGCTGCTGCTGCTGCTGCTGCTGCTGCTGCTGCAATGCTTGCCTGCACTGGTCGCGACTGTTCGATAACTGACAGGGATGCTATATCGAGTTGAAGCTGGTCGGATATAGATTACAGGATAGTCAAATGTCGTTGCTGCACTGCCTGCCTGACTGATTTTATGCTCCATTTTTCGTAACACAGGAAAAATGCCCAAGTCATCCTATGTCAACTTGACAGGCTATATATCGTCGTCGTCAGAGGACCAAGGTACATGCAATTGTTTGCTTTCAATATAATGTCATTTTACATTTCCCGTGTTTCTCTATTTATTAATATCTGACACATGCCGTGTGTACCATGGGGCATGCGGTGTGTACCATGGGGCATGCGGTGTGTGCCATGGGGCATGCTGTGTGTACCATGGGGCATGCGGTGTGTACCATGGGGCATGCGTTGTGTACCATGGAGCATGCGGTGTGTACCATGGGGCATGCGGTGTGTACCATGGGGCATGCGGTGTGTACCATGGGGCATGCGTTGTGTACCATGGGGCATGCGGTGTGTACCATGGGGCATGCGGTGTGTACCATGGGGCATGCGTTGTGTACCATGGGGAATGCGTTGTGTACCATGGGGCATGCTGTGTGTACCTGCAATTTTGTTGATTCAAAATCGTATTGGTGTTCCACTGCCCCGTGGGTTGCTACACCGTAAGGTGTGCCGTACACGAGGCGGTTTCATTTTAGTATTCCGTCGACTGTATGAATACATATATTTGCGTTCGTGTGGCATACTTGACATGCCATGGTCATGCGTGTGCATGCATGCATTGATGCATTAGGTCGATGTGCCAAAGAGTTTCCGTCATCCCAATGGGCTCCTCCTGCCTTGCATAACTGCTGCTTGTCCAGCCCCCCTGCGTACAATTAACACGAACAATTGTGATGATTAGTAAAATGGATCCTGAGACGGTTGTTCTAGTTGGTGCTGGCACAGGTTACATGAAAATGCTGAATATCGGCTTGTGTATGCAGATGAGTGATTACAAGACCTGCATACAACATGTCAGAACAACCGTGCATCATCGACCTATCAAGGGACGATGAAGACATTGTTCGAAACTTCGTTACAGAAATATTCAACCGCGTTCTGAACGCACATGAGCCGTGCATTGTATTCTTGGTATCGTCTGATGATGAGTCCGACGACGAGGCCCATGCCATGTCCGAGTCCGAGTCTGACGACGAGGCCCATGCCATGTCCGAGTCCGAGTCAAGCAACGAGGCCCAGGCCATGTCCGAGTCCGACGACGAGCCAGAGCCTGAGACCGAGACCGAGCCTGAGACCGAGCCTGAGACCGAGACAGAGCCTGAGACCGAGCCCGAGCCTGAGCCCGAGACCGAGGCCCAGGCCATGTCCGAGTCCGACGACGAGCCCGAGCCCGAGCCCGAGCCCGAGCCCGAGCCCGAGCCCGAGCCCGAGCCCGAGCCTGAGACCGAGCCTGAGACCGAGCCCGAGCCTGAGACCGAGCCCGAGCATGAGACCGAGCCCGAGCCTGAGCCCGAGACCGAGGCCCAGTCCGAGGCCCAGTCCGATCCAGAGTCCCAGCCCAATATATATCAGCCGGCCCACACGTTTGAAGACGTATCCGGGATACTGGTGAGGACCGGGATCTTAGAAACGTTCCTCGCAAAAGGGCCTACCCTGGCGACCAAGTCCACCAGCTGGTGGAAGTACTGGTTGTCTAACGCAGCCATTGACACTTGGTTATATGGCGTTTGGACCAGGAGTGAACAGAGGATGATGGCCATGCGGCTGCATCCCGACAAGGCCAACTCCTTGCGCGATGCGCGCATGACCGAGGCTGATCACAAGTGGATGGACGATCTGTCCAAGAATCTGAATGCTGCATTCGACGAGTTGAGTCCCGAGATTCCCTGTGTGATGTACGAGATTATCTACTTGCTCAATAATACTGAGTTGGCTTAAATTGCTGCGTATAATTTTTTTTTTTCGAAATGCGTACTTCATGTGTGCATTGTTCATATTTGGTTAGGTTTTCGAGCAGGACACCTTGGGATTTTGACAAGTTGACCATCAATATTTGTAACCGATCAAACCCGTTCAGAAGTGTCTTCGCTCCTGCTGTCTCACATTGTGCGCGTTAAAAGCGTTAATATGATTGATGCAAAGGTCGGACTCGACCGAAAGCATGCGATAATGCAAACGCACGCACACGCACGTGGAGAAGAGTGATAGATAGATTTACAACACAGGATCACTTACTTCTATAGGTTGCATGGGGAATGTTGTGTGTACCAAGGGTTGCATGGGGCATGCTGTGTGTACCATGGGGCATGCGGTGTGTACCATGGGGCATGCAGTGTGTGCCATGCAGTATGCGGTGTGTACCATGGGGCATGCGGTGTGTGCCATGGGGTTGCATGGGGCATGCGTTGTGTACCATGGGGCATGCTGTGTGTGCCGTGCAAATCGACCGGGCGGGCAGGAACACCGCCCATCATTTGTAAACCATAAGGGCTAAAACCCAGGATACTTGCGGAGCTGGGGTTTCGCGATCTATTTATTCTTCCATTCTTTCATTATTTCATTCACAAAACTCGTTCACCACATCAATAAATCCCTACTTATCCACTTGCTACTTAACGTCCAAGGTAAACAAGATCAATATTATCGACTATTCATTGGTTCTTCATTTGATAACTACAACAATTAATTCCACGCACTGTTTCCCTCAGGCACAACAATCAACATCATGGTCCCATACCATGGGATCCCAACCGAGGTGTGGCTACACATAGCATCATTGACTGTGGACCGTAGCAGATCCTCAACGCCTTTTCCGTGGGCGCTGAGCCGCTCCATGCAAAAGGCAGCGTGGGAGACCCCTGGTTACATGCGACATCTGTTGGTGAATAGATTCTGCTCCATGCGGAATGCAGTTCGTGCCATGCAATCAATGGGAAACATGAAGTGTATACTCGCTTTAGTCCAAGATAACTCTGATGTCTCTCCCAAAGTAGCACGCTCTTGCATGCTCAGTGAGACGGCGGCGGCCATACACAGTGACGGGAGCATTGAAGCTTTGAGATGCATGCAAGAATCCTGGAAGGATGTCATCAATGACAAGATTGTCATTGAGTGCATGGGCCTGGCCATCAGACGCAACCGCCCAGACATCGTGAGGAGTTTCCTCATCACTGGAGGACCCGTGCGTCTCCGTCGGAACCACTTTGACGACCCATTCATGATTGCCTGCAAGTTTCGGTACGCTGAGGTCGTGCAGATCCTACTGGACGCTAATGCGATAGACAGAACTGGCTACGCCGACTATCACTATGACAAGGCATTCGCACACGGGCACATTACCATCATGCACATGCTATTCGAGAGAGGCCTCACTTCATTTGACGCATGTACAATGGCTAACATGGCATTCAGTGTACTTTTTCGGGATAAACCTTTCGAGATCAGACAGGACAAGGAGGGTATCATGAGAGCCGCAGCACACGTCGTGAGCGGCTGCAACTGCAATGTGTGTATGTCGACCAAAAACTTGCAGTCGCAGATGCACGCTCTGGCGAGGCACCTGATGTAGCTAGGGATTGTGGATTATGAGGAGAGTGTGGCGCGCGATCATGATGAAATTGGAGTACCTATATCCCCAATGATTGGGTCTGTATAAAGTTAGACACATTGGACTGAACATGAACAAGTTTCTTGGAGAGTGTTATATTTTCGCAAAATTCCACATTGCTCTTGTAGTTACATTTTTGTCCCACTTTATTTGAGAAAAAACTGTGCCTAGTATTTACACATCGACACATATGTCCCTCTTCAACGTCAATTTTGTAAAAAATCTTAAATTGACATTACAAGCTGCCAAGCACCACTGTATCTACGCCAGCCAGATATTTACTGCCCTGGACGCGTCGGAATTTTCCGGTGGTGGGTTCAGAAGTTGCGCTGAAGTAAAGCCACGCCAGCCAGAGTGTGTCTGCTGGTTGATGTTACACTGTGGGCTCCCCTCCGGTCGCTCCACTGGGGGATGTAAAAGGGGCTCCGCCACTTGTTTAATGTGGTACGGACGACACAGTGTTCCGCCGTTTGCGTGAGGATGACGGGGCTTTGAAGTTTTGTCAACGACTTCACCCGCATCCGATACTTTCTCGTTGCATTTTGTTAATTTTCTGCAATTCGATGCATTCATGCGGAGCGCGCCGGTCCACTCGATCCATTCATCAAGCGTCCGTTCTTATTTGTCGGAGGCCTCATTATTAATATAAAGCAACTATTTATGTGTGTGTGTGTAATACACCTGTTGTCATGACTTCTACAGGCATTGTTCCCATGTCGATAAGCTATATGAATCGCACCGTCCACGTGCTCAGGAGTGACATGGCGCCAGACATAGTCATCAAGCTTCAAAGCTTGTCAAACCATTCGGGACGCGTTTGGACAGAGAATGCAGATGGTATCACAGTGTTCACACCTGATATGAGTGTGCATGATACAACAGATGTAACTACCATTAAGGCTGCGCGCGTGGAGAACACCTACATAATCGAGATTAATCGGTCATATGTCATCGCTTACTGCGGCATTCAAATTCTAAGGATTTGCAGACAGCAGCAGCAAGCTATGTTTGTGTGCAACGGTTCCACTATGGATGCTACAACTTGACATGGAGGATCATAGTGGTTAGGGTAGCGAATGTTCGTGAGGAACAACTACGTCAGATGAAGGCTTGCTGTGTGACACTGATGATTGACTTACTCGGGTGTCCACTTCCCGATGACTGTATCGAACACAAACATGCACTGGGGGAGCGTCGCGCCGCCGCCTGTAACTTTACACTAATTTCAAAGATGCATACAACAATCGTCGAACGTAATTTGACAAGTACAAGTGTGACCTACAGTCATCGGAAAAGTAAAATGAAACAGATGGAAATGATATATGTTTCATTTTACTGTTCCGCCGACTGTAGAGTTAGAAACGCTTTGGTGTGAATCGCATGGTAATGTAAGGGTGTAGCAACCCACAAACGCTCGGGATATTGTAACCACCTTCTTTATTCCTCCTATGATTAAAGCGGCTCTACCGTTGCCCGGGACACTCATAGTAATATGGATCCAGATCTCCCGTGTATCGACAAGTGGCGTACCAATAGATATAGTCGTAGTATTCCCTAAGAATTATCCATTTTTGTGGAAACAATTCAAATGAACTTTATTTTATTAAAAATAACGCTGCTCGTACTCCATTCGTGGTTCTAGTACCAACTCCCTAAACAGTTTATGTTTGTACAAGGCAGCTGCCTCTCATCTAAGACGACTAGATTGGATTCAAGATTCCTATATTCGCGAGTTCCTGTGCATTTAACTGTTCCAGTGTTTGTACCGGTTTCCTGCACTGTTCAAAATCATTCTCATGGTATTCCCATCCTTTCGCTTTGTATGCACTTGTGACATCGTTGCAAGTGTAGCAAAAGCCAGTTTTGGCGCCGTAACACCAAGAGGCCGTAGCGAGTGGTTTCTGCTGTAATTGAGCGACCGAGGCCTTAGCGGGTGGTTTCTGCTGTAATTGGGAGACAGAGGCCGTAGCGAGTGGTTTCTGCTGTAATTGAGCGACCGAGGCCTTAGCGGGTGGTTTATGCTGTAATTGAGCGAAGGCGGCCTTGAAATTGGCGACGTCTCCCTTTGTCATACATATCCCGTCAATGCAGACCTTGGCAGTGGCTCCAGTTACATTCAAAGTTCCTTGGGCCGACAGACCCGTTGAGAAATTCACCTTCGTGTCCAATGCCTTTTGTTTACGTTCGATTGCGACGATGTGGGAAGTAAGGTCGTTAGATCTTGTGTTGACCGTCGCTAAACCGTCTTTCAACATCGTATTAATCTTTTCATCAGACTGCTTTCGCTTTTCCAGAGAAGAGGAATGCATGGTGTCCGCTTGTTGAGAGCGTTTGAACTCGGCATTCGACCGCAATACGAGATCTCCCAACTCGTCTTCATGTGTGTTGATCTCTCTTCGCAGGGAAATGTGCGAGGCGATGAGAAAGCCGGCGACGACCATGACCAGTAAAATAGATATAAATGCTAAGGATTCCATATGTCAAAATTTTATACAGATACATTTCATAATTTTGGGGGGTCGTCAAGTCAAGGATGCTTGTTACAATAATGTTACAGTATATTGAATGTATAAATTGGATAGTAATAATGAATGTACAACTTGGACTGACGGTTGATTGTTGTACACATGTTACACATTGCTGCAAAGTTTGAGGCAGGATCACCCATTCTGTGTCCCACTTTATTTGAGAACAACTGTACACAGAGACGTTTCATTTGTATGTTTATTCGAGTGTAATTCAAGACAATCGACGACATTCGCCATTTTTCATTTCACTGTTCCGCTGACTATATTGGAACAACGGATAATATTTACTGTCTGCTGGATACTGAAGAGAGCGTGACCAATGCCGTGGCGGCAGCGTGGGATGACAGCACTATCATACAGCTAGGAACATTTGAAAGTGGGACACCTTGTCGTCTGGGACTTACTTACGAAAACTTGACCAATTCAAGTGCCGAACCCTGCTTGGTCGTTGAATTTTAGTTCCCAGGAATTCACCACCCTACCCATGCAGCCTCATGTAATCCATGCCAACCCATGGTACTATATGGCAGCCTCACAAATGCCCAAACTCAGTCTGTAATTTCTTTGAAAGCGAACGGCGTGCCTCGGTATGGACGCACCATTTTGTCTTTGTGTGCATGCATTGGGGTCGGAAATTGAGAACTAATAGATTCCAGGATGTCGCTCACCCATCCTTGTTTGTGATGCTCTGCAACATGGTTTGCAGTTGCCAGTTCAAAACTATTGTATGAAAACTTTTAAGGAGCAGGTGCATGTGGCGTGGTCGAAATTGTGCAGCTGAGTGCATGAGAGTGTATACTCCCACAGTGTTTCTCCCGAACTCGTAAAACCATGGATATTGAGGAATATGTAACAGGATGCAACGAAAACTGTTCAATCTGTTTTCGTCAATGGAATAACACATTAGGATGCTTAGTAACCTGCACAGTCTATTGCTCTTTAATGCCCATTTGCACAGACACCGTAAGGTGACCGTGTCCTCCTCATCAATGACCATCCGTATTGCATCGCCCTGTTCATGCTCGTCCGCATTTAAAACTGCACGATGCTGGCACACCATCTGAGTATGTATGTCGCACATGTGCATGATGTGACTCAGAACATTAGCGTTGAGATACATGTTTATCCTGTTAGCTTTAACTAAAAACACATCTTAGCTCATGGGTGCATTGCCACAAGATGTGTTAGACACGATCATCAACATGATTGATACGCAAACAAAGATCTTGCTGTACGACTCAAAGGTGTTGCATGATCTAGTTTCGTTAACAATGTATAAAAATATAGAGCAAGACATTTTTGCGGCATTCAATGTGCAACACAACAAGCAGCTACAGTCTTGTCTCAACTGCTTACAATATCATTGTGTGGAGTGACGGGACTCCAATGACGAACAGGTGTAGGCATTTCTATAAAATTGTCAGGGGCCGAACAAGTATCCGCGCTGAATGACAAGTGCATTTCTCACAAACTCAGCAAAAACGCACACTCCATCTCGGGAACAACAATTATTTCAACAAAAAATAAATACTGAAGAATTCTTCCGGAGGCTCCCTATTTTAAACGTGTTCACATGAACACCTCTGAAAAGATAAATTTTCTTTGTTCGCCTGCGTAAAATCCTGCTTCGTCGATACAAACAACGTTAGAGCTTTCTCTGTACTTGTCACAGAACATTTCTACATTTTCTTTTGAATGTCCGTAGAGAATTATAATGTATGCACAGGATTCACTCTTTGCCCCCCTGGTTCAGTAACACAATATGTAAGGGGCTCATCCAGTGCTATGATGCGAAACCTTATGATTTCCTGTAGTGGATTGAATATAGTGACGGACAAGAGGCAGATATGATGACAAATTTGTGTCCCATGTAATTTATATCACTCTTACAAATTACAAGTGACGGACACTACGATATAAATTACAAGTGACTTGGACACTACGATATAAATTACAAGTGACGGACAAGAGGCAGATACGATGACAAATTTGTGTCCCATTAATATATAAGCGACAATATTTGGAAATAAATGTACGACATCGCCGTTATAAAATTGTCGTTAAGAATTCTCGACATACAAGAAAAGCGCAGGAGCGGGTCGGAAGCTGTTACGTTTGTCACAGACCACTTGTAGAGTCCGCCCACCAAGCTTCATTGTATTCATCCAGCTTGACGTGTGTACGGACGTGGATGACTTGACAGTTCAGGTCGCATATCACCGACGCTGCCTGCCTCTGTATACCCCTCCAAGAGATGCGTTGCATGCCGTGCCAAAATCACATGCTTGAGAATATAAGGAGGTGAGTACGATGACATGGGTACGTACACCCCTCAACGTTGCCCAAAATCAACGATCTGCAGTTTTTTAGAGTATAAGGCGTACATTTACAAATAGAGCCCAACCATTCTAAAATTCATACACATGCCACCAACGTACACAGTCACCGTTCAGTATACAGACGACAGTAGTCCGATATCAGGTTTCATTTGCAGTATTCGAACTGTGGAAGATTCCTTGTTGGCATGTCAGGGGGGAATAGGGGGAACAATATCAGAGGCTATCGATGACTTTAGACATCGGGTTACAATGTGGCTGGCATATCCTGAGAATCATGGATTCTCTGCCTGGCCAACGCCTCTCACCGACATCTCTGAGATCAAAAACGTAATTAGGACTTTTAGTTGGACACCAGCGTGATTGGGATCATAATTCGTGGATTCATGCAGCCCAAGACCACAAATTGCACCCTGATAGCTTGCTTGCAGGTCCCCACCGCGAGGTGAATGTATATAAGGGGAAATCGTGTGTTTACTGTACTCAGGTTAATGTGGATAAGGGGGAAATCGTGTGTTTACTGTACTAAGGGTCAAAATATTTGACGAAATGCGTTGGCGTCTCCCGCATTATGATGATGATGAAGAAGAGCCAGATCATCATCAATTTTGCCACCATGAACATGAGCTGCCAACCGACTCGCCCTCTTCATCATCCAGTAGCAAGGCACTTTTGTTGTATGTTGATTATACTTATGTTCCTACGGATCAAATTGAGAGGACTTTATGTGTGCACATGCGTGAAGCAGGAACAATGTTGGGCAAGAATGTGGATGGTTTGGACATACCAGGTCACCACAGCACGTGGGTTCGCTTTTTGCACCCACTTGACTTTAATGTCGCTGTGCTTCCTGGGCACTTGAAGAAGGAGGAGCTGATGGATCTGTTGGATGATCACGTGGCACACTCACATGATGACTCGGTGCTCGTGATCGTCTTGTGTGGTCATGGATCCTCCGGCCAACTCGTCATGACCAACGGGGCGAAGGTGTCACTGGAGGAGGTGTCACATGCGACAATGCATCATAGAGGAACAGTGTTGCCTTTCATGTTGTTTTGCGGTGCGCGGCCTTCCGAGGTCCTCAACCCACTGAGAGGGATCAAGAACAACAACAAACTTCGTCGGTGCATGTTCATCTTTGCAACCGATGACGCAGTCTTGAACTCGCAAACACTGAATGCATTTGTGAAAGCGATCGGCAGCATCATGGATACCGGTGAATGTTGTTACTCTGGGATTGAGGACGCCATTCGCTGTCACATGCGTGTGTTCAACGGATCCGTCTTGCATCTGGTGGGGGCAAACAACAAGATGCGAGGTTCTTTGTTTCAACCGGCATTCGTCATGCAGAGAGAGGTGAGTTTGGCTTGTACCAAAGAGGCTACTCGGAATATCTTCGAGAACCTCTTCAACCTGCTGCACCCCCCAACGTTGCCCAAAAGCAACGATATGCAGTCTGGATGATTATAAGGTGTGTCCCACTTTATTTGAGAACTACAGTCGGCGGAACAGTAAATGAAACATCCAAAAAACGGTATATAAGGCGGTAATATATATAGCTTAAATAGTTGTATACAGGATGGACACAAAGACCGTATCGGAGCTTAGGGCGATGATGCTCGCTGATGCTATCGAAGCTGATGATGTGTTCGTCGAACTCTGCCGCCGGGCTGAGGTAACCGAGGCAGCCGAGGCATCTGCTACTGTGCCTCCTCAGTCTGAACATCCGACTTACGTATCGGCAATTGTTGCTCGCACTCTCTTTTCACGCGCAGTTCAAGCTCGTTTTGGTATGAGGCCGATTTTGTAAAACCGTTGAATTTAAGCTACCCGTATATCCTACAGTCGGCGGAACAGTAAAATGAAACATCCAAAAAACGGTATAATGCGGTGACAATCTCTCGAAAGTACCTACAAAAGAACAATACGGAGTCTGCAGGATGGAGAGCCGTGATATAAAAAAGAACCACGATATTCTCGTTAACATCTTGCAATTTTTTGATTCAAAATCGTATTGGTGTTCCACTGCCCCGTGGATTTCTACATCATTAGGTTACACCGTAAGGTGTGCCGTACACGAAGCGGTTTCATTTTAGTATTCCGTCTACTGTATTTGAATATGTTAAAATTTGTGTAGTTGTGTTGGGTTTGAAGAAATTCGACACATCATTGAGTGTGAGCGACTAACATCCGCTCGGAACTGAAGCCGGTACAAGGAATCCTGTTGTCCAATCAGGCAGCTCTGGTCATGTTGGATGGCAAGGAACCTGACATGAAGATACGAGTCCTCAGTCACACTCACTGAGCTTCACTGAACCTGGAACAAATATAAACCCCTCATCGTTGTCTCATCTAATCACGATGAAGATACCAACATTGAGCAGATTCCTTCCAACGTATGGCGCAGTTTGACAATACACATTCAGAGCTGCCTGTACCCGCGCCAATGGAGATCTGCAATCACCTCACTGCAAGGGCATTTGCTCTGTTGTTCACGACGCAGGATGGCTTCGTTATTGCAATTGCTGGAGGACCAGGATGCTGGCCATTGGTCGTTGGCCCCAACAAACACCGTGGTGCACAACACAGCTCTGGCTTTCGAGACCTTACGCCACGGAGACCACGTTGTTGTGATGATCGGGGGATGGCGCAATGGTTATGCACACCATGGCATTGTATCTCGCCCTCACACCAGCGATACACCAAGCATCGCTAACTTCAGCTCCCCCACCGGGAATAGCAAAATGCGCGATTCCAAACTTCAGTTTGTGCGCTACGACGTGTTCTTAGCTGGACACCGCACGTTTGGATGCGTACCTTGCAGTGGTGAGGAAGGAGACGAGGCGATGCTACGTGAGCGAGCAGTCAACATTGCCAGTCTGCTTATCCAGTTGCCCCATGCAAGCTTGCACGAGTACCGCCTTATCAGATGGAACTGTGAGTGTTTCGCCTGGATGTGCAAGACGGGTGGAGGAGTGCACACATCATCCGATCAGGTGGATCGCATTCTGCGCGCCATTACAACAGATCTTAGGAAAGGGGATAGATCGTTCATTCTGCAGGCAGGCATGATCGCATCAAAATCTTGTGTAGAGTCTTAACCCGAATATCCACACGCACCCTCTCCTGGTATTGGTTTTGACCCGGGATCTAATCCAAAAATATTGGAGCAACCAAATCATTGCTCCATGACATGTTGAGCCAAGAGCATGATGGCCTGGCTGAATGCTACCGTTGAATTTAAGCTAGTCCGCGAGGAACCGAGTGGGTGGGCGATCGGAGGGGGGCCCACAGTTCACATCAACTACGTAACTTTTAAGTCTTACACAATGTGTAAGTTGTTTGTAAAAGATTCTTGGGAGGTTGCAACAGTAGTTGCCTCGTTTGCTTTCCGAAAATAACTAAACGGCGGAACGCTGTCGATACCAAATGGTGGTCATGACAAGCAGAGCCCCCGTATTCATGAAAAAAATACAGAGAATGGGGTCTAGTTGACGTGGTTTCGCACGATGAAAGGCACGAGCACGTGACTGACCATGTGATTCCTTTTCCTCTGGAGGTGTTCTCGGTATCGCTCTGCGATCACTCGAACTGCCTTACTGACGCGCAGCCAAGACATGCAAATCTTCTCGAAGAAGACCTCCTGGATTTCTGTATCACAGGAAGAGATATCCAGTGTAGATTCGTCCAAGAAGTCGATGTTGATCTGCTCGAATCCAGGTCGGGTGATGTACAGCCTCTCCATTATGCGGTAGATGGTTGGATCGTCTTCGGACACAAACAAGGCTTTCAGCGCAAACAACTTGTGTCTGTTCCTTTTTTCCATATACAATATGGAGTCAAAGCATTCAGACATGTCCATTCCATAGATCTGATGGTCCACGAACTTAGAGAACGCTGGGAAGAATGCGTCTCCGAATGTGAACATCACAGATGGAAAAGTGAATTTGCTGGAAAAGCGAATCAGATACGGATCATGTGATTTGTATGCAGCATTAGCAAGTTGCAACCATATTTTCTCACCGACTGTTGACATTATTAGTTATTTAACGTTGTGGATAGAGTTGGGTTGGTTTCAATTTTTTTATTTTTTAGGTAATGCATACAGTTGTTCTCAAATAATTTTGGGACACTCAGTATAATTTGAATGATATCCCCTGAAACCAGATCCGTGAAACCAGGTCCGTGAAACCAGGTCCGTGAAACCAGGTCCGTGAAACCAGATCCGTGAAACCAGGTCCGTGGTTCACTACAAATATTTTGTGAGGAGTCTGAGGAACGTTTGTAATATATACAACTTGTCCAAGAGCTCATTACATGTTGAGCCCATAGCATGATGGCCATGATGAATGCTACCGTTGAATTTAAGCTACCCGTATATCATCGGGTCCGGGGGGCATGTAGTATGTTTACGAACATCAGAAAAATGTTCGAAAACTGTGTGCCCCTGACGCATTTAGGGTGAGCATAAGGAAACCATGTCAACAATAACAACCCTAAACAACAACAACAACAAAAATAAGTGGCAAAAATGCAATTTCCTGATCCTCCAACCTATGAAGTTGTGGTATGTCGAATCCCAGCAACGTGCCTTTCATTTAAGCGTTACATGTGTCACATATGTATAGATCCGTCAAACGCCCCCCCCGATCATACATTGACATACGGAAGGTTTATAGGGCTAGGAGACACTCAAAATGAAGCGATTACAGAGTGGCGCCAACGAATCGCGCAATGGTTGGTAGAGAACCCCAGCTGCAGAACCTGGCCGATACCACACACTATAAGCCCCGAAGGCAATGACCTAGTTGTCAAAAGATTCACATGGTGCGCCAGATGTGACGGTTATACAGCAGTTTGACTTTTCATGCTACTTTTTGACTTACCTCTTCAACCTGCTGCACCCCCAAACGTTGCCCAAAAGCAACGATCTGCAGTCTGGATGATTATAAGGTGTGTCCCACTTTATTTGAGAATTACTGTAAGGCTCCACCGACACCTGTATGTTAGTCGAATGCCGGCCTTCATTCCATTTCCCCCGATCCAGCAGTTCAGGAACGTCCTGAAAGAGTTGCCGTACGTCTTCGGAAGCGCGATCCCGCAGACGCTCAAGTTCGAGGCACGGTCAAACTGCACGGGACGCACTCGGACATTGTGGGGCACTTCATTACTGGAACCCCTGACTTCGTCGACACCATTCAGTCTCGAAACAGAATCCTGTCAGTCGACAACAACAACCAAGGCTGCCACATGTTTCTGACTGCGAAGAAGTACTCCGGTCTGTTCGATCGTATCCAAGCGATCCATTTAGCAGATATAAGATCGAACATCGTCGTATGTGGCGAGTACTGCGGTAAAGGTGTGCAGAGCAAGGTGGCCCTGTGTAAGCTCGCCAAGATGTTTGTGATATTTGCGATCAGAATCGACTATGAATGGGTTGACATGACCAAGTACAGCACGGTGTTCTGTCAGGAGGAATGGATCTTCAACATCATGAACTTTCCGACGTACGAGGTGGAATTCGACATGAGCGACACGCAGCCCGCGCAAGACTACATGGCGGATCTCACGAACTCCGTGGATGCAGAGTGTCCGTTCGCGTACCAGCTGGCCGGCGTCAAGGGTGGTGGCGAGGGCATCGTGTGGACGTGCGTGGACCACCCATCGTCTCGTCTGTGGTTCAAGACGAAGGGCAAGACGCATTGCACCGCCGTCACGAAGCAAGCAGTGCCGTCGCAGACAGAGTACATGAAGACTGTGACCGAGTTCGTCGAGTCCGTCACGACCGAGTCTCGGTTGAGCCAAGGCATCGAGTGCCTGGTTGAACAGGGCGTGGAGTTGCGGATACATAGCGTCTCTGAGTTTTCGTCATGGGTGTGCCGAGACGTGTTCAAGGAGGAACGAGACACGATCGAAGAAAACGGATTCAATGTGAAAGACGTTCGTAAGGCGTTGTACAGGAAAGCAGGGAACTGGTACAAACAACGGGTGGCAACCGAATAACTCAATCTCTCGAGCATTCTCAGTGTACAGTCGGAGACACAAATTGTGGATCATTCATGAAAGAGATTGCACAGTTGGCCGAACAATGCTCAGATGTTTACATGTTCACTCACAACCCGACCGTGATTGGCCGGATCCCAGTTCCATCATTCAAAGGAGACGATTTCTATGTTCGATTCTGTAGGAATACGACCACTCTTTGTACATCCTTACAGTCCAGAGTTTAACGCTATTGAGAATGTCTTTAGTTTGCTCAAGCAAAAATATCGCTGCATGTGCTCAATAATTCCAGATGTAGCAGATATATTTGATTACAGTAACGCTTTAAAAGGATTATTGATGCGCACGATAAAAAGAAGAAGGAGATAAAAATTGTGTGAGGATGAATGACTGTACGGACGGACGGATTGGGTCACCGGTAGGGTGTCCCACAATTTGTGTCTCCGACTGTATTCGTTCTGTATTAAAACTTTACGAACATCAGTCGTTCGAAGTTGCGGCCGCGGCCGCGGCCGCAATGCGTCGTTTTCGGCGCAAGATAAGAATGACGACGATGGTAGCAATCAAAATCGTGCCCAGACCGACTCCCAACCCGACGCCCAGCGCGATGCTCGAACTGCCCCCGGATCCGTCTTCCGATGGCATCTGAGGTGTGGGCGCATCCGTGATGATGAGGGGGGGCGGTTCAGTCACGGGGGACACGGAGACCTCTGTGACCCCCCACGTGTTCTTGAAGGTCTCTTGGAACACGATGTTCTCCGTCGCGGGTGGTTCGTTCGCGTACCGAACCGTGACGTCCACGACCACCAACCCCGGGCGTATGCCCGTAATTGAGACGAGCTCTTTCGGGACGTCCAGGCTCTTTGCGATCTCTGCGCGCACGGAGTCGTTGAAGACCCGCAAGGCCTTGGGGTCGGTCTCGAGGATCGAGTAATCGATTCCGCTGAAGGCTATGGTGAGGCGCGATGCATAGCACCTGGGTATGTACGGGTCGTCGCTGTCGCACTGGGTTTCGGAAATGAGCGAGCGCCAGTCGTGGTTTGGCTAGGGCAGGGTCTGCGCCGACGATGAGTCGCTCCCGAAGACTGTCCACTCCCATTCCGTGAGCGCGAGTCTGGTGTCTGGTGGCGGCGAGGACCGCGGAGTCATCTTGAGAACGATGTCGATGATGCCGTTCAGCTCCGTGCGGTACGAAATAGCGCGCGCGACGTCCACGCAGTCCTCAGCGCTTCGCCCCCCAGGGAGTACCGTTCCCGTTCCCGCCGGGCACGAGACACACCGCGCGGCGTCCGCGGCCGCGAAGGTGTTCAGAGGGAAAATGCGGCACGTCGGGTTCGCATCCGGATCCGGCGCGAACCATCCGGGCGCGCACGGCCAGCAAGACGCGCCGTCGCCCATGCGCCTCGCGCCGCATCCTGAGCAAAAGGAGGCACTCTTGTCTTTGCGCAGCGAACTGCTTTCACCGGGGTCGTCGATCTCCCCCCTGTAGTCCTGGCCCAGCCTGGAGTCCTGGTCGCTCTTCGTAGAGAAGCCAGACGGGCAGGGGGTGGGCGCTTCCAGCGCTGCTATCAGCGTCGCGACGACCTGCCCCACGGGGGCCGTTACGAGAGGCTGCATCCACCAGCTCTGCGGGACAGGCACCAGCCAGTATCGCATCCCTAGGGCGCGCGAGAGCTGCATGAAGTCCCAGTGCGGCTCGAATGTGAACATCATTTCGATAAGGGGCGTCCCTGGCGCGCAGAACATCGCGTTCACGAGGCCCGCTCCGAGGAAGCCCACCACGGCCGCCGCTCCTCTGAAGAGCGCGACGATCTGCGTCGGTGTTTCGCGGTCGGTGAAAACGACGAGCGGGTAGGGCGACCCGTGGCGCAGCGCCTCGATTAGCTCGTGCTCGTTGCGCACCCTGCGATCGCTCCACGACCCGCGGGATGCGTAGAGAACGTAGGGCCTGTCGTTTTCGACCCGCGCGGGCAGGTGCGCGAGAACAGCTCGCACCAGCTCGGGGTTCGTGTAGCCGGTGTGCCCCGGAGACGGGACGAACAGCTCGTCGGCGTGGTACACGGTGTGGTGGTCGTACTGCACGATTCTGTGCTCGGGAAGGTCGAAGAGCGTCTGGATCCACGTTGTGTCGTTCTTCAAGACGAGATGCTTCACCTCGGGGTCTGCGCGCAGGAGCGCGATGCCCTCGGCGATCTTGGGGACGATTTCGTACATGAAATGGAACGTCATGAACCCGTAGCTGTGGACCACTGAGAACAGCTTGGCGTGGCGCTCCGCGCGGGGAAAGTGACGCAGGCGTTGGATCAGGGCGTCAAACGGCATCCTCGGTTCCGATACGAGCGGGTACACCACTTCGCGGGCGTGCGGGACGAGA
Source organism: Chlamydomonas sp. ICE-L (assembly GCA_013435795.1). NCBI lineage: Eukaryota > Viridiplantae > Chlorophyta > Chlorophyceae > Chlamydomonadales > Chlamydomonadaceae > Chlamydomonas > Chlamydomonas sp. ICE-L. Next base: position 83,942 of record JACBWV010000720.1, on the reverse strand, counting down.
ACGTCGCCCAAGGGACCGGCGACGAGTGCCCTGTCGTACCGGGTGACTCCGATGACGGGGGGGTACGGGCGGTCCTCGGGGTTCTGCACGAACCACGCACGCAGTTCGGTGGTCAGCACGTCGGCATTGAGCACGCTCACCTTGAGGTAGGTGCACGAGATACCGGTTACGAAAATCAGGAAGAGGGCAGCTATGGGAAGCCGGTACTTCATGGCAACTCTTAAGCTTAATATAGGTGGTCGGTCCTCCTCCCTGGGGAAGAGAGAGAACAAAACAAAAAGGAAATTATGCAGATTCGGGGCGAGGAGGGCCTTTTATCATGCCCGGCGATTGTACCTCCAGCACTACACATGCTTGGTGGTTATCACGACGTTTACACTCGTTTTCGAGGAACGGACGGCGGAACCTTTCCCTTGGCGGGGCGCGTTATCAATGCGCCCGTCCTTGTAGTTCTCATCGACGCAGTCGCTGTCGTTTAGGCATTTTTCATGAATGCCTTAATGCCCTGTATGCTACTCAATTCCTGTGTGGTTGTGCTTCCTTTTGTTCCTTCCCACGCGACACCAGTAATTTCTTGCATCTTGTCGAATGCATCGGCTCCTTCGAAGATCTCCTTTTTGTACACGATTGCTGGAAACCTCGTGATCCTCAACAACTTCAGCAGGTCTCGGACCTCGAGATGTGATAGGTCATTGACAACAACTCTCGTATCCTCGCATTCCAACCAAGAAATGTAATATGTTGCAAACAACCGACAGTGTTCGCAGTTGCTGCTCAACACCACAGTCCATCCGGTAGCTGGGACAGTTGTCGAAATCATAGCCACTTAATGTTTAACCAATGAATTCATTATACTACATTTTGATTACGATAAAGGTGGACAAGTATGGGTCATGCGCAGTGCCTACTGGCAAACTGGTGTGGACGCAGCAGGAGGAGGAAGGTTGCAACGGTTTACTTTTCAGATGCATGATCATTCGCACATGCCACAGCGGCTGGCTGCCGCATGCCCCATGACCTTTAAAAACTTACAAAATAAATTAAACTTATAATGATTGAGGATGAGAACAACCATGTCGTAGGATGTAATGATAATGATAATGTAAATACGATTGGGTTTCCCTGAATTTTGTTATTTTTCTTATTTTTGTTACTTTTGTAATTTTGGATGGGGAGGACCACTACTTCACTGCTGCTGCACCCACATGCACTTCACTGCACACACCGCATCATCATCATCTGTTTTAACTGCCGCTGCACTTCGCCTCCCCCCTCTTAAAATGAAAATGGTCATGAGTCTGTGCTCTTCTCAATCCGTCTTGCGACACCCCTGTTCCGCCTGTTTGTCACAGTCCATACGTAGAGACCGGCTACATTTACTATGAATATATTTGCGTTCGTGTGGCATACTTGACATGCCATGGTCATGCGTGTGCGTGTGCATGCATGCATGCATGCATTGATGCATTCGGTAGATGTGCCAAAGAGTTTCCGTCATCCCAATGGGGCTCCTCCTTAGGTCTCAGTGCCTTGCACAACTGCTGCTTGTCCAGCCCCCCTGCGTACAATTAACACGAAACAAATTGTGATGATTAGTAAAAATGAATCCTGAGACGGTTGTTCTAGTTGGTGCTGGCACAGGTGACATGAAAATGCTGAATATCGGCTTGTGTATGCAGATGAGTGATTACAAGACCTGCATACAACAAGCACTAACTTTGTCATGCTCACTAAACAAACGAGAGAGTGTCCTCGCACTGATTTCTGCAGGATCGCATCCAACTAATTGCGATCTTTCTGCGGCTTCTCGAAACGGTCATTATGATTTAGTAAAAACATTACTTGCCCTCCCAGGTGCACAATTTGATACAAGTACTGCATGTTATGTCGCAAAACAACACGGGTATCATGATATAGTGAACCTCTTATCATCCAACTTGCCTGCGACCTGCCGCTTGCAGAGCGGCAAAGACGAGGGCATGCTCAGAGGAAGAAGCGCGTAATTCCCGAGCCAAAACCAATACCGGGTTCAGGGGATATCATTCAACATTATTTGAGAACAACTGTATACTCCTGCCTGGGGAAAGTTTTACACTTCCTTACGTACCCCATTCGGTTATATAGCAGGTGGGACCCCGTCCCGTTGAGAGGCTTGCACCATTTATAATACCATTTATAATACCGGTTTCATTTTAGTATTCCGTTGACTGTAAATAAGATGCATATCGATAACCTGTTCAAGGTGTGCGACAATCTTTACCTATCAGGGCAAGAAGCAGCTCTCAACCACCAACTTTGTAAAACGTTGCAATTCAAGCTTGTTGTGAACTGCACAAACCACACACCGTACATAAAACCAAGGAACCCCAACACAACATACATTAAGGTTGCTGTTGAAGACAACTGCAGGCAAAAAGAGGTCACGAAACTCACATCCCATCTACCATATATTGTTGAGGTTATGCATGGAGTGTTAAGTCAAAACAATGCCGTGCTTGTGCATTGTCGGTTGGGAAGACAACGGTCTGCAACAGTTGTTGCTGCTTATCTGATGTGGGAAAGATGCATAACGATGACAGATGCGATCAAGCACATTCAAAGGTTGAACCCCGCCGCATTCCAACCAGAAGCCAACTTTCAACGGTCCCTTGAAATGTTTGAAGTTCACCTGAGGGGCACGGTCATCCATGGCGGTGCATCCTTGTCCCATCCCGATGACAACCATGAACAAGATCAGCGTGACCACTATAACGTCTGTCGACGCCTTATACCGTTTATTGGGATGTTTCATTTCACTCTTCCGCCGACTCTAGCACACACAATAGCCAAAGGCTGCAATTTACACACAAAAGTATGCAAATCCCTGCATCCATGTGAAAGAGGGGCTGCATGCCATGAACCAGAGTGTGAGGATGGACGAGTAGGATGCGCAAGCCGCCGCGTTCCCTTGGCAGGGCGCGATATTAATGCGCCCGTCCTTGTAGTTATCATCGAACGCGCGTTCCTTCATGTATTTCTCCTCGGAGTGCTTGTGAAAAAAAATTGAAATGTTTTGCTCGATCTGTAAAGACACACACATATTATACTTCCACTTTGCCGCTATTTATCATTTCTCAACTCAATCAATCATGTCTTGTACTTTCGTTAATGTGTCAGAACAACCGTGCATCATCGACCTATCAAGGGACGATGAAGACATTGTTCGAAACTTCATTTCACAAATATTCAACCGCGTTCTGAACGCACATGAGCCGTGCATTGTATCCTTTGTATCGTCTGATGATGAGTCCGACGACGAGCCAGAGCCCGAGCCCGAGCCCATGTCAGAGTCTGACGACGAGCCCGAGCCCATGTCAGAGTCTGACGACGAGCCCGAGCCCATGTCAGAGTCTGACGACGAGCCCGAGCCCGAGCCCATGTCAGAGTCTGACGACGAGCCCGAGCCCGAGGCCCAGTCCGATCCAGAGTCCCAGCCCAATATATATCAGCCGGCCCACATGTTTGAAGACGTATCCGGGATACTGGTGAGGACCGGGATCTTAGAAACGTTCCTCGCAAAAGGGCCTACCCTGGCGACCATGTCCACCACCTGGTGGAAGTACTGGTTGTCTAACGACGCCATTAACACCTGGTTAGCTGGCTGTTGGACGAGGAATGAACAGAGGATGATGATCATGCGGCTGCATCCCGACAAGGCCAAGGCCTTGCGCGATGCGCGCATGACCGGTGATGATCACAGGTGGATGGACAAACTGTCCCAGAATCTGAATGGTGCACTCGACGTGTCGAGTCCCGAGATTCCCGAGATTCCCCGTGAGATGTTCGACATCATCTACTTGCTCAACCATGAGCTTCCCTCCACGCCGACTTTGGATTAAATTGCTGCGTATAATTTTTTTTTTCGAAATGCGGACTTCATGTGTGCGTTGTTCAGTATTTGTATGGGTAGGAGTCTGCTCTGATTGATTTCACGTGTGAGAATGAGTATGCGCAAGTCACCGTGGCATGCCCCCAAGGGAGATAATCTCAAGGAGGGGTGATGTTGCCATCGCCGTAGAAATGCATACACGGGTTGTGCGGAAACCTAGCGAGCTGCGATGCCAACTGGCTGACCACGGCCTCCAGACAGTTTGTCTCGGCTGCATCCTTTACAGCTTTGGCTGACATGACATTGGAGTTAGATGCCAGATGGTCCATCCTGGCTGCATCCTGGACAGCTTGGGCTGACATGACATTGGAGTGAGATGCCAGATGGTCCATCCTGTCTGCATCATGTACAGCTTGGGCTGACATGACGTCGACCTGGGCCTCCAATTCTTTTTTCGCCTTAACCAGTCTTTCCAAGTAAGCGATGCTGTCAACTGCACAGGTTGGAATGTTAGCAAGATGGCTGGGACATTTATTGGAATATGGTTGGCAAGGGATTCCGTATTTACGTCGAACACAGGCCATGTAATTCGCTCACAATTTATGTACACTCAATGAATCACAATTTATGAGTTTCAATTGAACTCACCCAACACTTGCATGAATAAAAGTCGCCCGCTCTTACAGTTGTTCTCAAATAAAGTGGGACACACCTTATAATCATCCAGACTGCAGATCTTTGCGTTTGGGCAACGTTGGGGGGGGTGCAGCAGGTTGAAGAATTTTACATAAGCGTTGGTTGCCATACATGCATTCTGATATTTAGTACATGCAAATTCCTCATACACTTCAAGCCATGCCAAATGTCACCAACTCCCATGTGACACCCGGAGCCAAGAAATCTGTGTGGACGATGCAGTTGCATGCCAGCATGGTGATGTAGTTCTCGTAGGTGTCCCAGCAGGTGTGCTTATCCCTGTACCAGACGGCATAGTCGAGCACTGACCGCTGGTGCCGAGTACCAATCTCGTCTACGCATGCCATGACATCCTTGGCACCTTGGATCACAGCATCGACCTTCTGGGCAGTGGTCATATTGAAAGTAGGAACACCGTTGTCATCCATCGTGAGAGAACCGAAGTCAGCTTCTTCGCGGCACTTGTAAGCAAAGAAGAGAAGCAGAAAGGACGACAAACCCTTCCTGCTCCACCTCGTAACAGTGAATGTGTAAGCGGCACCGAAGAGGGTGAACTCCATGGTGGCCTCATGGGTATTCCTTATTGTCAAGCTGACGTTGACTGAAGTACCCATGATGCGGCTTTTGAATGTCGTAGTACTAAGGCTTGCATCCATTTCTTCAACTTCATAAATATGGGACACACCTTATAATCATTCAGACTGCAGATCGTTGCTTTTGGGCAACGTTGGGGGGGACTGAGCGCGCTCGAAATAAGGCATAAATGAAGATTGATACTGAGCGCGCAGAAGCAACTGAGGTACGAACTGTCAAGCATGACTGCCGAGCAATGGAATTCCCTGAACGATCATGACAAAGTAGTATTTGGTGTCCAGGCTCCTTCAGGTAATGCCGGCTACCAACTGTGGGTGGACAAGTACAAGCCAACAAACACTAGAGAGCTGGTGGGAAACAACACGATGATTGCCACCCTCAGGATGTGGCTCAGCAACTGGGAGGGTGTAAATCTGCGTGGCCAGCAACCACATGCCCCTCCTGGCAACCGGAAGAATCCTAAGGACCTGTTCAAGAAGGCGGTGCTGCTCAGTGGTCCTCCGGGAATCGGCAAAACCTCTGCCGCCCATATATTGGCCAATGAGTGTAACTTTGAGATTGTGGAGATGAATGCCAGTGACACCCGTAACAAGTCGGATTCAAAGATCTCAGCTGGCATGGGAGGGAAGTCGGCCAACATGATCAAGGAGATGGCAACCAATCGATCTCTGTTGGTAGGAGCTGATGGGAAAATGAAGAAGCAGCTGCTGATCATGGATGAGGTTGATGGGATGTCTGGTGGTGACCGTGGTGGTGTGCAAGACCTGATCCAGACGATCAAGTCCTCAAAGGTGCCCATTATCTGCATCTGTAACGACAAGTGGAACCAGAAGTTGAAAAGCTTGCGGAACTACTGTGTGGAGCTTGACTTCAGGTCACCCACCCCACAGCAAGTCAAGATAAGGATGATGGAGATCTGCCGCAAGGAGGGGCTGACTGTCAATGATGCCACCATGGAGGCCCTGGCCAAGGGAGCCAATGCCGACCTACGCACTATCCTAGGACAGCTGCAAATGGTCCGTCTTAGTCGCACCACCCTGTCCTACGATGACGTTAAGGGCAGCCAGGCATGCGACAAGGACATTGACCTGTCTCCTTTCGAGTGTGCAAGAAAGTTGTTAGAGCCTGCCAGCTCAAGCATGAGCATTCAAGATCGGCTGAACCTAGCTATGGTGGACGACATCGTCCCCCTGTTGATCCAGGAGAACTACCTTAACCACCGCCCAGTCATCGCAGAAACTGAGGAGCATCGGATGAGGGCAGTGGCGAAGTCAGCTGAGGCCATATCTGCAGGAGATGTGATCAACACGTCTGTGCGGCGCTACATGAACTGGAGCCTTATGCCTGCCTTCAACACGCTTGCATGCCTTGTGCCGGGGGCGTACATGCGCGGCGGGAGGGACGCCTTCTGGCCAGGCGACAACTACTCTCGCTTCACCTCATGGCTGGGCAACTTCTCAACCTCAAACAAGCAAAAACGCTTGCTGGGAGAACTCACCACCACCATGGCTTCTAGCAGATCTCCCGTGCGGTTAGAGTACCTATCAGCCATGCGCACCCTACTGACGCGTCCACTAGTGACTGATGGAGAGAGTGGTGGTATCCAGCAGAGTGTTACCCTGATGCAGGACTACTGCGTCTCCCGGGAAATGTTTGACTACGTGATTGACGTGACCAAGTTCAAGACCAAGGCCGATTGGGGAGAGGACCCCATGAAGGATGTCCCTACAAAGATTAAGAGCGCCTTTACCAGGAGCTTCAACCGGCAAGGCCTGCAGGCGAAGTGCGGTGCAATGCTCTCCGCACCTCTGAAGGGCAAAAAGGGTAAGAAGGGCGCTGCCGGAGCAGAAGACGGAGCGGATGACGATGAGGACGAGTCCGGGGTCGAGAAGCTTAGTGCAGGCGTTGCAGATGAAGACGATGACGCAGATGATGGCGACGAGATGGTAGCGGCAGCCAAAGCCCAGCTGCTAAGTGCCAAGCTGATCAAGAGAGGCATGACGATGGAATTAAAGTCTGACAATGCTCCAGTCAAGGGGAAGGGCAGTGCGGGACGGGGCTCCGGGGGCAGAGGGGCAGGTGCAGGTAGAGGGAGTGGGGGCAGAGGGGTGGTGGCATAGACCTACTGTCACGTGGGTTGCTACACCATTAGGTTACACCGTAAGGTGTGCCGTACACGAGGCGGTTTCATTTTAGTATTCCGTCGACTGTATCACTATACTATCGACTTAACCCCACTGTCTGGTCTCACGGCCCTACAGATCTTGATCTTTAATAGTCCCTGCTTCCAGCAACATTTAAAAAGGGTTTTCAGAGTTGTAATCCCAATGAAATCAGTAAGCGGCAACTACCTTCTTCTGCTTCTGACAACGTGAATGGACGGGAGAGAGCGACCTGAGGCATTCTGTGTTCCCTCGCCTCCCCCCAAAACCACAGTTTCCATCGAGGCGAGTGTGAGCGCTAAACCGACCTACCCACCTGGGTTCGTCAGCAGCTTGCCTTGTTATCCTTTGGGCCAGCTTAAATCATCCGGTAGGGCGTCCCACAAATTGCGTCTCCGACTGTAATTATTTAGGGTTTTATATTTATACACATTTCAAAACACGATCTTCAGACATGGATTACTTACCTTACCAGAATCCCACGTACACTGTAGGGTCCATTGTAACCATATACAACCCAACAACGCACAACGACTTGGATAAGACAACAAGTATCATGGGGCTAGTATACGAGGCTTACATTCACAAGGGATTTCCAATGTATGGTGTGCTGATGAGAAAGAACCATGCGTGCTATGACATGAAAAAATTCAAACAATCAACCTCATGCTTGTCAAGTGATATATGTTGCCAACACTTGGATGAGAACCGTATCACAACACTTGATGTCAACAACAACAACAACAACAACTAAAGTGGAATAGTCATCACTTTCGGGCAAAGCATGATCAGCATGTCGGGCATGAACAATGTGTCGGGATCGAGACACTTCACATACAGATAGGGACATTTGATATTGGGACACCTTATATTTTGGGGATTCTGAAAAGTTGACCAATTCAAGATTGTAACCGATCTCGTCAATACAGATACTGTCTTCAGGTGATTGATACAATTTGTGGGACACCCTACCGGTGTGCGTCTCCGACTGTACTCCGGAAACTTGAAGCCCACGCCATCTACAACCCACATTGCATATAAAAAAACAGGCATCTAACCTTCAATACGACTTGCCACCATGTTTACTGGTAACTGCTCCTCATGTCCTTGTTACAGTAACTGCCGGTGCACGTATGCTCCACCTTTCCAGGACGGGGATTCAGAGGTAGCACTCACCCTACCGGGCAAGGTCATGCATGTGCGAGCCCTGTGCAGTGGCTTAGCGTCCATTCGCCCGAGCCTACTCTATGTCAAGCATGCACTGCAAGATCATCATCATGACATGGATTGGACAATTTTTCAAGACACCGTAGCACGAGAGCTCACTATGGCATCCATGTTCCTGGGTGGCATTTTGGACGGCTGCGTGATTGCAGAGATGCAGCAATCCATAGACAAAGGGGGGCCTGCAGCTCCCAAGAGATCTGTGTCCTTTAAGGGAACCATGTTCCAGGATGCAACGCTTCGCAACATACAGGAAGGGGTCAACGGATTGCGTTCGTTTTACTTTGAAGAGCAGAGTGTGCAAGCAAGCTTATGGACTGTCATAAATTGTTGGAAACACTACTTTCCTTACCAACCGCTACCAACAGAGTTCTCGCGAGGCAGACTCGACTTCCAGCTTGTCCTCGACAGTAACCATGCAGCACTTGACACAGGTATACCTGAGTCCAAGGACAGCCTCAATAGCAAGCCACTCAGCGGTCCTGTGGTGCACGACCTCCTAATCCCTGCGTTCAACGCTGCGTGCGGCATTACTGCTCGCCTTGTGGAGATTTATGCAGTTTCTGGAAATCATACAATTGATCAAATAAAAAACATGTGATCACCGTTTTCGCCTACTTTACCGTGTGTTTCCGGGGTTAGGGTGATCCCCCAATAGTATCGACATCGTTCCACCGTTTGATATAAGTTAAGTGTAGTCTGCTTGCTACGGGGACGATGAGGGTCACTTCGCTTCACCGCCCAAGTGTTACAGTGAGAAGCCCAAGTGTTACAGTGAGAAGCCCAAGCGTTACAGTGTACGCGAGTCATCAAATGAATCCAATCCAATCAAATCCTCTGCCCTGCTCCGCTCCCCCTTCAGAAACCAATCGAGCAGGAGTCTGCTTTAATCCTCCGTGTGAGAATGAGTATGCGCAAGTCATCGTGATCCCCGCAATCCGCACGACTGCCGACATGATCGATCATGTATGTATCATCTTCTGTGTCAAGTTTAATTTGTTGTGTTGCATCGAGTGTGTGACATGAATCATGGCATCGAGTTCTTCATTTGATCATGTTTGAGGGAGTTGTCAATTGAGCAGTGCCTAGTATCATAAAATCCGATAGACCAAGACCAATCTGAACTGTTTTGTGTGGCATGCTTCATGTAATTGACTACCTCATCGCATGTATTTGGAAATTGTGCAAATTGTGATGAAAACCCATGGAAATTGGTGATGCTGTGTTTGGGGAACTGCATTGAGTGGGACATGTCTTCATAATGGTTTTTCGAAAATCCTCGAATCATTTTACAGTTTTGAAGCGAACACCAATCGACATCGTATAGGAAAAAACGCAACTCCAGAAATTTCATGTTTGGGAATGTATCAATCAATGCTTGGACATCACCTTGTAGTTTGGACTTCATATTGATGTCGCCATCCCAATATCTTGCTTGTGGAAAAATATCTTCGCCGACAAGCTCGACACAAACTGCATTGCTAATTACTGTTGGATTTGATTTCAACAGTAAACAACCTCCACTCTGGACATTAATTGTTATGTTATCCACTGATTCACCTCCCATTTTCACAACTATTGCAATACTTTGTGTGCACCCTCGCTTGACGTAACCGATATGTGTGATATCCATATTCATTTTACTGTTCCGCCGATTGTAGTAGATTCCCTCGTTACAAATCGGGTCATTTGGCATCTTTACCGTCAGGTGATCTGAACTCGCCTCAGCCTGAAGATCTCCAAAATGGACATCTTTGACCCCAGTGCAAATCAAGTTGGACGTACCTAACGCAGTGATGAGAGAAGCGTAATCTGTCATTCTATACTGTATGCAAAAGAATTGGGAGTTGAATGAGCGAACGGGTAGATAGATATGAAAATCTTTTGGGGGGGGGAAGAGATGTCACGATGAACCAAGTTTGCTGATGCTGTCCATGTCCGAGATGGAGGCGGTGTCGCGTGTGTGTGTGTGTGTGTGTGTGATTTCAGTAGACTACTGGTGTAAGTGTAGTGTGTCTACTGGTTGATGTGAAGTGTGGGCTCCCATCCGGTCGCCCACCCACTCGGTTCCTCGCGGACTCCTTTGTGGGGGCTCCCTTTCGGTCGCCCCCGGTCGCTCCGCTGGGGGGAAGAGGTGAAAGGGGCTCCGCCGATTGCGTGGTGGTGTGTGCATCTTATTCCTATTCAGCACATCTGTGGCCAGCTGGAATTCATACTTGGCTTTTAATTTGTTTAGGCATTGCACGCCACATGAGTCTTTGTATTCACTCAGTTGTATAATTATCCCATCGCCATCAGCTGGGATACTGAATGGATGTGAAACTGCTACAATTAACCGTGTTCCAGTTTTGACATTCAGTGATATAGCATCTTGTAGTAGCCTGTCTGTCGAATTGAAAATGACGTTGTCCCAAACTATAATATTAAACCCGATTAGGCTATCCAGGGTGTCTCGCATGCTCATAATTGCAATTGGGGAATGCAGTTTATGATGAGTTACGTCATGGTCTGTCTCACAAACCACCAAAGTGGATTCACCATCCCCTATTTCGTTTGTGATCATGAAGCTCTTTCCAGTCTGCCTACGCCCAACAATATACATCACATGAGGGTGGTCTAGAATGGCAAGATCTGTGCATGGTGGTGGAATGACGTGCTCAGACATAAATTATTATTATTATTATTCAAATTTACTTTATTCTCTTTACATTCGACGTTTTCCACTGTAGATACCCACGCATACCGAAGTGCCCTTGTGCAAGAATTTGACATTTTATAATATTGTTTCCAAATTAAAACGTATAATAATGAATTCGTCCATTTCTACAGAAGAAATACATGGATTGATAATGGACCGACTCAAATCCAATCAACACAAATGGGATTGGGATCAATTGAGTTCTAACAAAAGTCTAACGTGGAATATTGTGCAAGCTAACCCTGATAAACCATGGGATTGGACTGTATTGAGTAGAAACCCAAACACATTACTGCTATTGTAAAAATTGTCACAATCTAGAACAAAAACGCAAATCGCATTCTCTCCAAATCCAGCCATAGTAATTCATTGCACTGGGGTACAACAACATCGCAACTTGTTGATGCGCAGATGACGTGGCTCACGCACGACCTATGATTGGGAGTAAGATCTGTAAACCTGTCACACAACACAAACACACGATGTTTTAGACTAAGGGCATTCAATAACACAACATCTGGCTCAATGCGCACCTCCTCAATGTCATCAAATGCATATGCTAAATGCCCATTCTGCACACAAAGTATGACAAATGGAATGTGTTTGTGAGGGACAACCTTAAATGCGTCTTGGACAGTATTGAACCCTGTAAGCACACACACTGTCGGCTGCGACAATACGGATGCCTCATTTACAGAAGCGTTGGTTGCCATACATGGCATTCTGATATCTAGTACATGCAAATTCCTTCTACACTGTTAGGTTTACTTATTTTCGGAAAGCAAACGAGTCAACTGTTGCAATCCTTTGACACCATGGACCTACATCGCGCATGGAATTGAATTAGTCATGTGTGTGGGTCAGCACAGAGAGATGTTATTGTATTGCATGCATTGGGGGGCACAACGCGCACCGCGTCTATTCATGAGTGCACGAGCAAGCAGCACGCACTTGAGGTTCTCGATCTCTTCGTCCTGCTTCGAAACCAAGCTCAGCGCCTGGTTCAGTAGACGATGTTGCTCATGCGCAGACTCCTCCGTCTGAGCCAGTAGCGTTTTGTACGCTCGCTGAACAGCGTCAGCACGCACGCGCTCTGCAGCCACGGCATCAGCCACAGCAACAGCCACGGCATCATCGAGTTGGGCTTTCGTGTACATTTCGGCCATGCTCAGTCACTGCACATGCATTGCCTTGTCTGGGGCTGGGTCCCTATATTACTATTCTACAGTCGGCGGAACAGTAAAATGAAACATCAAAAAAACGGTATAAGGCGGTGACAATCATATATTGTATGAGTGGATGGTCCTATAAAATGACCCGTCCAGCAAAGAAAGATGGAGAACATGCAAGATGATGATCTCGAGCGCGCGGGTACCAAAGAGGCTTTGGTAAACTGTCCGTAGGTTGCGCAAGAAAGTGGGCAATCTGGAGAGCCAGCTGAATGAAGTGAGGTGCGAAATATATATTCTACGTCGAGTGATTGTAGGGAGGGCACAATACTCATCATGTTCCTCTCAACACATGTTCACAGCCCGGAGCTTAGTGTCTTGAGGAAGTTCGCTGGCCGGACAGTCCCATGTTCTGATCTGGATGACGACATCGACATCGACCGGGCTAGGGGCACATACGGCATGGTGGAGCGCCATTCCCCACCGCCATGCCATTTGGTTCAAATTGACCAGCAGTCGCATTAGCAGATTCCGGGGGATGTGTGACAGAGGCATATCCTACACGTGTGTTTCCGCGCGCCCATGAATGATTTAGCGCCCTACTTGAAGCACCCAGTCCAAGCCACACACACACCAGCCATGTCAATCTTAACCAAGTACCGACTCCAATTCTTCGCTCACAAAGAACTCAGTGTGTTAGGGGCATCCAGTGAACTCCGAAAGTAGCTTTGCATTTCAGTGAGTGAATTTGGCGATTACGTTACGTGTGTTGTTGTTGTGCTGGCTCTGTTGAGAAAATCGTTTCGTTTTTTTTTTAACGTAGCTATTTGACGCGCAGGGTCTGCGTTGCCTCATCCGCGTTGCCGATTCGGCCCGCCCCCCCCCCCCTATTTTTTGTTTTTATCTGCTAAAAATCCGTTGCATTTCCATGCTAAAAAAAAATTGACGCCTTTTTTTCCTTCCTTTGAAACCACAACAACAACCTTTGATAAACCACCCAATATCTCTTTCCCGTCGTCATGTCTTACATGTCTGCTGCCCAAATCACTGCGTTCGTCGATATACCAATATCTTCAACGCCGTTCAGAAGAAGGATCGAACTAAGATATCCAAAAACGCCACCATCGATCAGTTGAAGAGCATCTGCAACGCAGTCATATCCCTGACCAGCGTTCTTGATTGCCTCGCCGACTCTGTCGGCGCAATGAAGATGGCACACGCTAAGTTTCTCGAAGATTCCCCCAAAATGGGAGAAGGAGCCCTTACAGCTACTGCTTCTCCCTGTTGCCGTCGCTGCTGCGAATGCCGTCTCTTCTGCTGCTGATTCTGCTGCTCCTGCTCCTGCTCCTGCTCCTTCCTCCTTGCTTGCCCTCGCCAGTGCCCTTGCCCTCCCAGAGGACGACGGCCCCACCGAGGACGTTTGCATGTAGGAGGAGAGTTCCGGTGGTACCAAGCGCCCCCGCACCACGGGGTCACTCTCTGTGGCTCCTGCTGCTCCGGCTGCTTCTACTGCTGCTTCTGCTTCTACTGCTGCTCCTGCTCCTGCTCCTGCTCCTGCTCCTGCTGCTGCTGCTGCTTCTGGTGTCTCGTTCTCAACGTGCTCCCTGTCATCCTCCTTGGCCTCCGGTCGTGTTGGTCGTTGCGGGGGGTCCGTTCTAAAGAACGAGCTTCCTGTTGGCTCCAAACACGGCGATCTGACCATCGTGGGGTACTCCCCCACCCTGGGCTGCACTGCTGTAACCATTCACGGCAACCCGTGTGGTAGAAACCAGGTGCTCTTAAGCAACCCCAATGGTGGGACCTTCACCACTGGCAAGTGCGCGCACCTAGCGTGCATGAACCAGACTCCATCCAAGCGTGAGGCGTACCTCGCCAAGAAGCTCGCTGCTATCGAGCTCTCAATTGAGCTTCGCTCCCTGTCCCTCAGCCAGCAGCTTTAGTTATATAGATACTCTTTTTTTTGCTACATTTCTTAGAGACGAGGAAAAATGGTCCTGCCTGTATGTACTGTACTGTACTGTACTGTACTGTACTGTACTGTACTGTACTGTACTGTACTGTACTGTACTGTACCGTGTGAATTCCCCTCTCCGTTTGCGTGCGTGCGTGTGTGAGGATGCGGTGGCGGCGCTCTTTATCAGCATCGTCCATCACATCGATTGCCCATAGGTGGTTTGTAAGGTACGCGTTCTTTCCCCCCCACTTGTTGTGGGGGTTATTCCGTGTTTGGGACCGGTGCTTTCCCTTCGGTTCGGGCCGTCTTTCTTGATAACTCTCCGGCGTTGAGATGACCGTGGGTTGATGCGATTTGCGCAAGCTTTCGAGACTTCGCGGTTTAGTGTGCGATATGGGATTCTATTCGGGCAGGCTGCATGGGTGCCGTCACGTCCGGTTCTCGATATTTGGGTACTCGCTGCTCGTGACAAGAACGCTGGTATGTCTGTTCCCTTACTAGCAGGACCCGCCTTCCCTCTCGATTTCTCATCATTGTCCGATCCATTTGCCAAATTGTATGCGGAGATGCCCTCGTCTGTGAGACGTCGCCTTGCACAGAGTCTCGTGCTTGATTCGGTCTCTGGACGCTTCAGTGGCGGCCTGTGGTAAAGCGCAGTTGCCTCAGGCGGCTCGTTTTGCATTCGCTGTTTTGTGACCGAGAATGCGGTCTGTTTAGGTAGTAGTAGTGGAATAAAACTAATATGGGAAGGGTTACGCGAGTTGGTTGAGTCAATATCCCTCTTGTTGTGCGTCCTTGTTTGGGAGTCCACGGATCGCGCGAAGGCAGAGTATAACACGCGGTCTGTACTACCGCTGTGAAGAACGTTGGTGGCGGTAAGCACTGGCCAAGCCTATGGCTCCTCCATCACTTACACGCCACGTGAGTGGACTGCGCCTGGTAGGCGTGTGAAAGCGTGTTGTGCGCCACCTCTGATCCACGCGAGCGAAAACTGCGTGCTTCTAACGGTACGCCCATGAAATCACTCGATGCAGGTGAGCGACTGCGAATCAACATCGGTGGGTGGAGACCGCCATCATGGGCTTTCCGAAAGGCTGGCATGGTTGTGGGCGCTCTGTGCTTACAAAGGTTGTTGGTGGTGTGTAAATAAATAACACAACCCCCCGCTCTTCATCCGCATCCCCCCATCACAAATCGATTGGTGGTATGCTGGTCCATACACAAACCGCATTGGTTGTTGCCGGTTCCCATACCCACAAACCGCATTGGTTGTATTGCCGGGTCCCATACCCAAAACTGCATGGTTGTATTGCCGGTCCCATTACCCAAAACCACATTGGTTGTTGCCGGTCCCATACCCAAAAACCGCATTGGTTGTATTGCCGGTCCCATACCCAAACCGCCTTGGTTGTATTGCCGGTCCCATACCCAAAACCGCATTGGTTGTATTACCAGTCACATTCACAGCATTGCCCATATTTCGTTGTATTGTTGGGTATAAAACTGCATAATCATCATCTTCCATCGTCATACATACATCATCTTCCATCGTCAATGGATTCCCTGTCCCAGAACAGGTCTAAGTTCCCGGAGGCGCGATACGAACATACCTTGGTTTAACACATGATCAAACCTGAAGATATGGACGCGGCTGCTGATTCTTCTTCGTATATTACTCCTGGACACTGCGCGTCACGCAACCCTCTGATATTGGGAGGCGTTGGCCGAGATTGATGGGAAGACTATCAATGATGTGGAGAAGGAAGTCTGCTGCTTCGTGGTAGGAGACCAGCGTTTTGGCGATTGCATGATGGTCGTTGTATGGCCATATGTGAAGGACGGCTTTTGCACTTGCAAGGCGGCGTGCAATACTGCTACTGCACATGATGTACCGGCCCCTATACTTGTGTATCTTCCTCGCCCATGTGATTTGACCGACGATATGCTGGGATTGGAGGTCGTCCGAGGATCGTTTGTTCTCAAGAGATTCAAGAACGTTGGGCCTAATTGTGGACAAGTCAGCAGGGAATCCATGGTGCGCAGTACAATACTGGCACTCATTCAGGTGACAACGAACCAAATCGACGAGATGGACGACGTGGTGCCAGTCAAGTACAAACACGTTACGTTAACGTACAAGAAGGCGGTTCTGTACAGAGAGCTGGAAAGCTATGGTGGCAGACCCAGTGGACAACAACAACATGTCGCTAGTGAGATGCGCAAAATGGGATTGATTGAGAATTCTCCTAAGAATGCAGTGACTGTGTTCATGGTCAATCTTCGTCAAATCCGGAGCGCAATCTACGCGGACGAGGCTACAAAGTTTGTGGGAACTATTCGTAGTGATGTTGCAGTAACCGCCCCTGCCACTGCAGCCGCCCATGCCACTGCAGCCGCCCATGCCACTGCAGCCGCCCATGCCACTGCAGCCGCCCATGCCACTGCAGCCGCCCATGCCACTGCAGCCGCCCATGCCACTGCAGCCGCCCATGCCACTGCAGCCGCCCCTGCCACTGCAGCCGCCCATGCCACTGCAGCCGCCCATGCCACTGCAGCCGCCCCTGCCACTGCAGCCGCCCATGCCACTGCAGCCGCCCATGCCACTGCAGCCGCCCCTGAAGCAACAGACAATGTGCTCGACCTTGGCGTCTTTCCGAGTATCGGCCAAGGTGCTACGACGCCATTCTGTGATGACGAAGACCATGTTGTCTCTGCAGCCGTAACCGCCTCCACCCCTGCTGCAACAGACTATGTGCTCGACCTTGGCGTCTTCTCGAGTATCGGCCAAGGTGCTACGACGCCATTCTGTGATGACGAAGACCATGTTGTCTCTGCAGCCGTAACCGCCCCCACCCCTGCAACAACAGACTATGTGCTCGACCGTGACGACGTCTTTTCGAGTATCGGCCAAGGTGCTACGACGCCATTCTGTGATGACGAAGACCATGTTGTCTCAGCAGAAACCCACTACAATGGTTTCAGGGCTGTGTTTACTATGTTCCAGAACTGCAAGAGGAATTGTGGAGAAATTGACAAAATATCCTTACAAGATGATTTCAACGATTTCTGCTTGATGGAGCACTAGATTCAGCGTAACAGTATGAGTTGATGGTTCTACAAAATGTCCAGTCCATCAAAGAAACCTCCTTACATCAATGATCCCGTTTTTCCCCCTTCAATCAACTGATGATGATTCTCTGAGATCTCTGATATCTGATAGATAGCTACAGACTATACTGATATCATATGCTGATATTCTGATATTCTGATATAATGGGCCGATTTTGACTGGTTGCAAAACATGGTATGGAGCGGATTTGTGATTCCTTGGTGCTGATGTCTCAAGCTAGAGAGGCGTTCAGGAGGCTCTAAATCCTGATTAGAAATTTTAAAAAATCGGCCGGGAGGCAGGAACGCCCATTATATGCTGATAATTGCCATGTTTGCTAAAAGCTTTTGTTGGCGGTTTAGTTTTTTTGCCCACCGTTCGAACGATGAGGCGAGCCCTGCCAGGCTGGCACTGCTTGGTAGGGCTTACCTTATATTACCCTAGCTCTATCGTTACAGTTGCCACGTCAGCACTGGCCACGTGTACATCACTCTCCATACAGCTAGGGACATTTGATTGTGGGACACCTTTTATTTTGAAAAGTTGATTATGGGTATAAGGAAATGTGAGTGAAATGTTGTATCACCATGAGAAGAATAAGTAGTGTCAGACAAAGGAGAGGGGGCTAAAACGTTTGAGAAGCAGAAGATGGTTGTAAATAACGTCAAGGTCCACTAAGTACTGCACTGTCACAACAGTGTTAAAAGCGCATCCAATGTGGCTATAGTGCAACCTGGAACCTAGACGTGAACTCTGCTGAACCTTCTTCTGCTTCTGATAACGTGGAGCGACCGGATGTATTCTGTGTTCCCTCGCCCCCCCCCCCTAAAACCCCATCTTCCGGAGAGGCAAATGTGGGCGCTCAACTAACCGACCCACCTGGGTCAGTTAGCAGCTTACAATTGTTATCCTCTGGGCCAGCTTAAATGCTGAAATACGGGATGAAGGACACGAAGGATTGGGACCTTGATACAAAACCTTTAGCTGACCTACCCAATCAATTGGGTTCAAGGGTCACCGGTAAGGGTGTCCCACAAATTCTGTCTCTGACTGTAGTCATGTTGTCACACGAGGTTAAAGAACAGTATTATCTTTAACATAATTTGCCATGTGCCACTCCATGTGGCCCTTGCAACCTTTAACCCACGCCACCTGACCTTTACTTGGTGGTTCACTACAATTTTTTTGTGGTTCACTACAAATATTTTTTTGAGGAGTATGAGGAAGGTTTGTAATGTAAACAACGTGTCCAAGAGCTCACGCCCGCCCGTTCCTTACTCCCGGTGGATTTTAAAAAAATTCTGTAGTTCAAACGAAATAGGTTGTTTACAAATTCACGTCGTTTTCGATTAACACAGAATGGGCGTTCCAGCCTGGAGCGGAATTTTTGTTCCTCTGTGCTGATATCTCAGGATATCGAGTCGTTCCGGAGTAGAAATTCCAAAACATCAGCAGGGAGGCAGGAACGCCCACTTTAAAATGTATGTAAGTAAGTAAGCCTTCTTCTTATTGATTGATGTCAAGATCACTTGCAATAGTTTGCTTCGCTTTGGCGTCCCTATTATCTGCTTTATCTCCTGCGTGCGCGTACACGAGGTTCCCTGCAGGAAGTTGCAAACCGCCGAGTTGCAGCTCACCGAGCAGTAGTCCATACGTTCTTGCGCCCTCTTTTTCCGATAATTTAATGTGTTTCACTGTACTACCGAATTCCTGCATATCTCCTGATACAGGTGTCGACTGCTGCACTGCCCTTCGTCGGACATTCCAGAAGGTTGCCATAAAGACGGTTGACGTTTGTTCTGGGAGCGTGGATCTTGTGTCTATCAACGGTGTCCGAAAGGGTGGCGGAATTTACTTTCGCAACTACACTGGTTTCGCTGAGATCGTCGTGACAAGCATCAAGTCTAACTACGACAGTATATTGGGTAGCGTTTTCTGCATACACTTGACACCCCCTTGCAATACTCCATTTAAGTTATGCGGCAACAACTCAGTATGCACGTACTCAATATACGAACCTTTCACACACGCGTGTTGCCCAACATGCGATTTCGTTTCGTCACCAGTTTCTGATACGACATTGTATCCGCCACCTAATACTCCTACTCATCCTTCTCCGGTTGATATGATGTATCCGCCACCTAATACTCCTACTCATCCTTCTCCGGTTGATATGATGTATCCGCCACCTAATACTCCTACTCATCCTTCTCCGGTTGATATGATGTATCCGCCACCTAATACTCCTACTCATCCTTCTCCGGTTGATATGATGTATCCGCCGCCTGAACATCCTCCTCCTTCTACGTTTGATATGACATTGTCTCCGCCGCCTAAACCTCATCCTCCTTCTCCGGTTGATATGACATTGTCTCCGCCACCTAAAACTTCTCCTCCTTCTCCGGTTGATATGACATTGTCTCCGCCACCTAAAACTCCTCCTCCTCCTGTTCGTGATCCTTCATCCGATTTGCGTGTGATAATTAAGGCGCCTGTGTTGGACTCAGTGTTCGTGTCCCTCTTGCTCTGCCCGCGTCTCTCGTCCGTATTCCGTTCCGCTCCGTGCTCGGTGGTGTTTGAGTCCAGCACCGGCGTGTACTACGGTCTGTCCGCGCCTGCACCCTTCTTCACGATGGAGGATGTTCTGATGCTAGTACAGAGCGGGGGTATAGATGCGTTCACTTTGGATGCAGGACTTATATGTGGTAGCACTATCCTTGTGCGCTCTAGCGACCGCACAGTAAGGTACTTGTCATCAAGAAACACTTGCATTGAGTTCAGTTGAGGAGAACAAGGATTTAATGGGCGTTGTTGCAGCCTACCGAACGGTTTTTACTGGTTGCGAAACATGGTCTGGACAGGTCGACAGATGTAAAGAGAGAATATATTACAAACCTTCCTCAGACTCCTCAAAGAATATTTATTTGTAGTGAACAACGGACCATGACACATATCTGGTTTAAGGGGATATAATTCAAATTATACTAAGTGTCCCAAAATCATTTGAGAACAGCTGTATGGAACGGGAAGTAAGTTGTGGTAAGTGCGCGTCCTCTCTTGTGACACACAACGTGGACACAGAAGTCCGAACGTGTGTGTCATGCGGAGCTAAATGGTCGCGTGTGAAAACATTGTCGTGCGATGGATGCAGTAGTGCAGTGAACTTAAGGTATCAGTTGCGTTTGTGGAAAGATGGGAAGGGGGGGTGGCATAAGTGTGATAGCTGCGGAAAGCTTGCAAACATCGATGATGCCCGTTGGAAAACGGTTGTCGTAGAAAATTCAGGCGAAATCTTGTAGTGTCTTCTCCTTTCAGTCGACTTCATCCGATATACCGTGATGTACGATCCGTACGTGAAATTGGGATTCATGGATATCGGGGGAGGGCTTACGAATAATAATAATAATAACAGGCGACGCTAAGTCAACCAGGTGGTTGTCAAACAGAGGTCGACGCGTGTCAAGTGCGCAGTAGACGAAGTTTAACGAGCTCCAGCATCCGGGAAACACTCACGGGGCACATGCGGTAGTTTCTCTCCTCCTGAGTTCTCTTGCCCTTTACCTGCTCGTGCGTGGTATTGACAAGACCAAGCGCGAGCAGGTAAAGGGCAAGAGAACTCAGGAGGAGAGAAACTACCGCATGTGCCCCTGAGAGCTTTACATGGACAGCTAGTGGCCCGATAGGGTAGCGGCGGCGTGCGCGTTGATCGGCGTGAGGTCCGTTCGCAGAAGACGAAGTTTCACGAGCTCGAGCATCCGGGAAACACAGCTCCGGGCACAAGTACCTCCACGTTCCGTGGGGTATTGCACCTCAAGACGTTATTGAATATCTTGGCGACCAGTCGAGAGACCGTCTTCTCACGCTCCTTCTCGCGCTCCTTCTCGCGTTCCTTTTCTCTCTCCTTTTCTCTCTCCTTCTCGCGTTCCTTCTCTTGCTCAACAACGGCAAAGATGGGGGGGTCGGGTGGCACGTCCTCGGTGCCGCAATCAATACTGTCGATGCCACCTGTCCACGCGTACTGGAAGACGACACCTGCCATCTCATGAAAGACGGCACATGCATCAGCCGCGTCAAGTACTTGTAACCAACGTCGCGTCGGGGCTTGACTCTAGGGTCTCCGCGAAGGTACCGGAGCAGGACAGTCTCAGCCTCCACACAAGCACGCGGATTAAGTACGTGGATGGCGAATATCATCTTTGAGTTCTTCGGGTACTGAGAAAGTAGCTGAAAAATGGGCCTCGACGTCCTGCCCACCTTGACAACGAGCTCATCATTCTGAATGAACTTGAGCTCAACCAACGCGTACACGACATTGGTTGTAATGTGCGCCATGATCGCTGTCGAGCTGCTCACATCCTATCTCCCAATACATGCGTTTACACCATTATTATACACTAGACGGCTCGTCGAAGTCAGGCTTGAAGACATACGCGACAGGCGACGCTACGTCAACCAAGTGGCTGTACACGGACAGCCCGTGTCCCGAAAGGGCAGCGGCGGCGTGCACGTTGAGTGGCGTTAGGTCCGTGCTCAGAAGACGAAGTTTCACGAGCTCGAGCATCCGGGAGACACTATCGGGGCACAGGCGGTAGTTTCTCGCCTCCTGAGTCCGCTTGCCCTTTATCTGTACCCGTTTGGTTTCACTTTTTATGTCCAAACCGACGGCGCTGAGGATCATCTTCACAGACTTGGACACCTTGGACAGGTCCCACCCGTCGCGAACACCGGACGAGGCCTGGCTGAACAGCCTAGCAGTGTTTGCATAGTCTCTGAACATCTGTGTTCCTTTGAGCTTTGCGTCGAACACCGTCATCAGATTTGGTATGACGGTCGTAGTGTCGAACGGGGACACAAACCCCAGAGCAGCGAGTGTCTCCTCTATCAACTCGATCTTCAGAAGATCGGGGTGCAACGGCACGCCACGAAAGGGGTGTTGAAGCTCAGGGCACAGAATAGATGCAAGTACCTCCACGTTCCGTGGGGTATTGCGCCTCAAGACGTTCTCGAATACCTTGGCGACCAGTCGAGAGACCGTCTTCTCACGCTCCTTTTCTCTCTCCTTCTCACGTTCCTTCTCTCGCTCAACAACGGCAAAGATGGGGGGGTCGGGTGGCACGTCCTCGGTGCCGCAATCAATACTGTCGACGCCACCTGTCCACGCGTACTGGAAGACGACACAGGCCATCTCCCGAAAGACGGCAACTGCATCAGCCGCGTCAAGTTGGTAGTACTCGTACCCAACGTCGCGTCGGGGCTTGACTCTATGGTCTCCGCGAAGGTACCGGAGCAGGACAGTCTCAGCCTCCACACAAGCACGCGGATTAAGTACGTGGATTGCGAATATCATCTTTGAATTCTTCGGGTACTGAGAAAGTCGCTGAACAATGGGCTTCGACGTCCTGCCCACCTTGACAACGAGCTCATCATTCTGAATGAACTTGTGCTCAACCAACGCGTACACGACATTGGTTGTCATGTGCGCCATGATCGCTGTCGAGCTGCTCACATGCTGTATCCCAATGCTCGCGTTTACACCATTATTATAGGCCGTCTTCGTCAGGCTCGAAGACATACGCGACAGGCGACACTACGTCAACCAGGTGGTTGTACATGGACAGCTCGTGACCCGATAGGGCAGCGGCAGCGTGCGCGTTGCTCGGCGTGAGGTCCGTGCGCAGAAGACGAAGTTTCACGAGCTCGAGCATTCGACAGACACTCTCCGGGCACATGCGGTAGTTCCTCTCTTCCTGAGTCCGCTTGCCCTTGACCTGCACACGCTTGGTCTGACTTATTATGTCGAGACCCACGGCGTTCAAGATCATCTTAACCGCCTTGGACACCTTGCGCAGGTCCCAACCGTCGCGAACGCCGCACGAGGCATGCCTAAACATCCGAGCGGTGTTCGTGTAGTCACTGAACATCTGTGTTCCCTTCAGCTTGGTGTCAAACGCTGTCATCAGATTTGGGATCACGGTCTCGGTGTCGAACGGGGACACAAACCCCAGAGCAGCGAGTGTCTCTTCTATCAACTCGATCTTCAGAAGATCGGGGTGCAACGGCACGCCACGAAATGGGCGCTGCAGCTCCGGGCACAGCATAGATGCAAGTACCTCCACGTTCCGTGGGGTATTGAGCCTCAAGACGTTCGCGAATATCTTGGCGACCAGTCGAGAGACCGTCTTCTCACGCTCCTTCTCTCGCTCCTTCTCGCGTTCCTTTTCTCTCTCCTTCTCGCGTTCCTTTTCTCTCTCCTTCTCGCGTTCCTTCTCTAGCTCGACAACGGCAAAGATGGGGGGGTCGGGCGGTACGTCCTCGGTGCCGCAATCAATACTGTCGACGCCACCTGTCCACGCGTACTGGAAGACGACACCGGCCATCTCATGAAAGATGGCACATGCATCAGCCGCGTCAAGTTGGTAGTACTCGTACCCAACGTCGCGGCGGGGCTTGACTCTAGGGTCTCTGCGAAGGTACCAGAGCAGGACAGTCTCAGCCTCCACACAAGCACGCGGATTAAGTACGTGGATTGCGAATATCATCTTTGAGTTCTTCGGGTACTGAGAAAGTCGCTGAAAAATGGGCCTCGACGTCCTGCCCACCTTGACGACGAGCTCATCATTCTGAATGAACTTGTGCTCAACCAATGCGTACACGACATTGGTTGTAATGTGCGCCATGATCGCTGCTGTCGAGCTGCTAACATGCTGTATCCCAATGCTCGCGTTTACACCATTATTATACACTCGACGGCTCGTCGTCGTCAGGCTCGAAGACATACGCGACAGGCGATGCGACGTCAACCAAGTGGCTGTACACGGACAGCTCGTGTCCCGAAAGGGCAGCGGCGGCGTGCACGTTGAATGGCGTTAGGTCCGTTCGCAGAAGACGAAGTTTCACGAGCTCGAGCATCCGGGAGACACTATCAGGGCACAGGCGGTAGTTCCTCGCCTCCTGAGTCCGCTTGCCCTTTATCTGTACCCGCTTGGTCTGACTTGTTATGTCGAGACCCACGGCGTTCAAGATCATCTTAACCGCCTTAGACACCTTGCTCAGGTCCCACCCGTCGCGAACGCCGCACGATGCCTGCCTGAACAGCCGAGCGGTGTTTGTGTAGTCACTGAACATCTGTGTTCTCTTCAGCTTGGTGTCAAACGCTGTCATCAGATTTGGGATGACAGTCGTAGTGTCGAATGGGGAAACAAAACCCAAAGCAGCGAGTGTCTCCTCTATCAAAACGATCTTTAGCAACCCTGAGTGCTCCGTGGTGTGCACGTCTGCGCCTCGCACCGGGCGCAAGATCGGACACAGCAGGCGCGACAGGAGCCTCGCCTTCGGAGAACCGACAGCACCAGGCTTGTTCTCCAGCAGGAACGCCTCGTCGACGCGGTCGATTCCCCATGCAGAGCAGTAGCGGCTCAGGTACATAATGAACTTGTCGTCCTCGCTCGCGTCGTTGGCCATCACCCGCTGCTCGATAGCATCCATGAGATCCTTGCGCCGCATGGCAGTGGGGATGTCGGTGCCGGAGACAGTGTCAGGGGCAGGGACAGGGACAGGGACAGCGTCAGGGGCAAGGGCAAGTACAGGGGCATGGACAACTCCTGTAAGCGCATCAAGCTGCTCCTGAGCCTTGAGGACGCGCATCAGGAACTCGCTCGTCGCCTCCATATCGCCCTCAGGCGGCGCGTGCACGCGGGCGGCACTGACCGCAGCGTAGCTTGTGCCGAGGTCCATGCGGTGACCTGCATGCTCCAGAAGGTCGGCGAAGCAGGACACGTAGTCGAAGCTGGCGTTGTATATCTCCGCTAGAAAGTAGCTTTCGACAGTCATCTTAAGTGTCGGTGGAGCCACGGTCGCAAACAAAGGGGCGAGAACGCCATCCGAGAGCTCTTGCAGTGTGTGGTCGTCTCCACCGTCAATCGCGGGAACGTGCTTGACATCCAAGCAGGTCGAGAAACCTTCCATCCACCTGCGTCGGTTTTTCAAGCAGTGCCATCGAAGGGAGAATTAATATAGCAAATAGTGTTTTAGAAGTGTCCCTTCGATGGCACTTATCTATTACGACGAGGGTGTGCTTGACATCCAAGCAGGTTGAGAAACCCTCCATCCACCTGCATCAGTTGTCAAGCAGTGGCACAAAAAGAAACAGGTAAATGATTTAAGCAGTGGCTGTAACGTCACTTTACCCACCACTTTTCACCCCCCCCCTCTATCGCACCTGAGCCACTGGTATAGGTCGACGTGCGTCAAGTGCTGTCGGGTTGCCTCTCGTGCAACTCGCATGTTTTTTGCGACTAGAGTCCTGACGTCGGTGTCGACCAGGTGGCGCACGCGTCCTGTCATCTGCAGCGCGCCCATCGGCGCCGCGGACCCGGGGCACAGGTACAGGTACATCCTGTCAAAGTGCTCGGTGCTGAAGTCGACGCCTGCCGAGATTGTCGGTGTGTAAACTACGACGCGTTTGCTGCTCCAGAGTGCGTCTACATCTATGAGCATCGCCTTGACCGCGTCTGCTGTCTTGGACGTGTGTAAAAGGCATAGTCTTGCCGCGGCCTTCGGGTCATCGAATGTGTCAAGTGCGGCCTTGTGCACCTGCATGGCGCGCTCCTGGCTGAGCGAGACGACGACGACGTTCCTGCCTGCGGTGATGTCGTCTCTGATCTGCGCGCTCCATGTCACCTCGTCCTTCGATATGGAGAATGTGCGCGCGTTCTCTGTGCTCCGGTAGTCGTTGACGACGAGCAGGTTGCGCAATCCGGCCTGCTTGAGGAATTCTTTCGTGACGCTTCCCCATGTCGCGTCCATTGTGACGACGCCGGTTGTCGTCGCGTTGAGCGTGTCCGCCAACCCCTGTATCTCAGACAATGGGTTGACGACGGTTGGTGACATGAAGTGTCGCAGCAGCGATTCGGCTTCATCTAGCACAACTATGTCAAAGCCCGATGTGAGGTATCGCATGCACGTGTGCTTTGCTAGCTTGTGTAGCGACTCGATCTGGCAGATGACTCGCGGTGTCTTATCCCTTTGCCTGAGGTCCTGTGGTGTGACGTCGGCGTCTAGGTATGATACAAATCCCTTGCGCGCCAGTTTTCTCTTGTGCTCTAGCGCGAGCGACTGTCTGTATGTGACGACGAGCACGGTCTTGTCCTCTCCCACGCGTTCTAAGAGTGCGTCTAGCATGGTGGACTTTCCTGACCCCATCGGGCTGCGCACGGAGAGCGTGTTGACGTCCTTTCGCTCCGGGTCTAACCACACATCGACCGCCTGCTTCATCTCTAGGCATGCGTCGATGTCTATGTACCTACTGTTGACGTGCAAGGCTCCCGCGTCCCATGAATCTCCAGCAGGTTCGGCGAGTCTTCCTATGCACGCGGGCGCGTGGTTGTCGCATGTGGCGGAGAAGCACTTGACGATGCAGTTTCCTGCTGTGTCTACGAAGCATCGCATGTTCTGCTCTCCGTTGTGTATGTTTCCTGTGTAGCACGGTTCACTCCTGTCACTGTAGTTGAACCTGACGCCTACGGCTCGGTCGAATGCGTCCTACGCGGGTCGTCTGTCGTGGAATGCTGACGGGTGCATGTCTCGTCTGAGTAGGTCGAGCATGCGCACGATTATGTCGGCGCATCGGACGTGCGGTTCCTTCTCTACTGCCTTGGCGATGATGGATCCCGCCGCTCTGACTGCGTCTGCGACTGTTTGCGTGCGCGGTCGTGCCGGCCATGCGATCCCGTTCTTCTTGACGTATCTCGGTATGTGCTCTGGCACCTGTATGAGTGCGGCATCCTCTGGCACGTTTGAGATGACTGTCCTGAGTGCTGTGTTTGGGTCATCCTTGTGGTGCTGCTTGAGCGGGACGAGGACCGAGTCCGCGTCCTTGTTGAATTTGCACGAGCCCTGCAGACGCATTTCCCTGTCCCTTGTGAAAACGGATATGTCTACGAGCTTCCCGACCCCGTTTGGGTCTAGCTGCTGCAGTCTCATGGCTAAGTGAGAAGCGCCTGTTAAATCTGACTGATGATTGCTGCTGTACACGTGGAGCGGCGTTCCTTCTCTCTTCGTGTCGATGATGAGGTGCAGGCTGAGCTTCTTGGCGTTTGGGCTGACGAGCCATATGAGGTCGTTGTCGACGTCGATCTGGATTCCGTAGTCGTTGCTGAATATCATCTTGATTGCGTCCTCTGTGTGCGCGACCAGTGCAGCGATGTCTGGGAAGGGTACTTGGTCGTTCGGCAGTGGTGGACCGTCGATGTCAAGGTACGGCTTGCATGGCTTTCCGAACGGTATGATCTCGAACGCGTGCCTCGCGTGTCCCTTGAGTCTTTGCAGCGCCTCGTTTGCGTCTGTCCATTCCTTGTAGCATCCGAACTGTCTCCACCCACTGAACGGGTCCTGCAGCTGTAGCTGCGCGCGTGCGTTCATGATCGTCGCATCTGCCTGCATGCTCGCCTTTGCGCCTGCGCCCCTGTGCCAGTTTGCTCCCAGCCCCCTGATGGGTGGGCATGACGCCAAGTTGGCCTTGGGTTGTTTTGGTGCGTCCGTCGGCATCGTTTCAAGTCGGATCCGTGTTCAGTCGGATAATAATCCAATTGCGTGGTTGAAATGGTGATTCGTGTGGATGATAGATATCTGGTACAACAATCATCTACATTTTGCTTACTCTGATCCTGTTTACACCATAAAACATGTCAGCTCCGTAGAGGTTCACACGAGTCCGCATTCGATTCAATTCCGTGCTTGCCCTGTAATCAGGTGGCGAAACCCTCCCTCCACCTGCGTCAGTTGTTAAGACGTTCCATGGAAGTTCACCCCTGTGTGTCAAGCAGACGTCTGCTTGAGACGTCACATGTTCCCCATGCGCGTCCTCTAAGCGTGCGTGTAAGCAGGTCAGATCCGCGTGTCAGCAGCTCAATTCCACTGCCCCACTCCGTGGGTCCCGCGAGTCCTCTTTCATAATCCCTAAATATTTTTCAAGCAGAAGTCTGCTTGATGCGACACATGTTCCTCAAGCGCATCGAAATACGAGTGTAAACAAGTCAGATCCGCCACGACACGTGTCCCCTATGCGCGTCCTCGAAAACGCGTGTAAACAGGTCAGATCCGCGAGTCAGCAGCTCAATTCATCTTTCATAATCCTAAAATAGGTGTCAAGCAGAAGTCTGCTCGATGCGACACGTTTTCCGCATGCGTTTCCTCGAAGACGAGTGTAAACAAGTCAGATCCGCCACGACATGTGTCCCCCATGCGCGTCATCGAAATACGAGTGTAAACAGGTCAGATCCGCGTGTCAGCAGCTCAATTCCACTGCCCCACTCCGTGGGTCCCGCGAGTCCTCTTTCATAATCCTTAAATAGTTGTCAAGCAGAAGTCTGCTTGAGGCGACACGTTTTCCGCATGCGCATCGAAGACGAGTGTAAACAGGTCAGATCCGCGTGTCAGCAGCTCAATTCCACTGCCCCACTCCGTGGGTCCCGCGAGTCCTCTTTCATAATCCCTAAATAGTTGTCAAGCAGAAGTCTGCTTGAGAGACACGTGTTCCTCAAGCGCATCGAAGACGAGTGTAAACAAGTCATATTACTTGAAGAAGAAGAATGAATCGCATCCAATGCATCATCAATCATCATCATCGAACCCTCAAGGACCGTACAGAGTGCCCAGGTAGCTTTCCCATCTTTAAAGTTGCGAGTCTAACGGTTCCCTAGAGGAGGAACTGCTCGTCTTCACAAGCTGGTCGGCTTCCTTGACAGCACTCTCATCGATCCTAAAGGTCAGCCAACCTCGAGTGTGTTATCAGACATCTGGGTCTGGGCAATCCCCATGAATGATGCTGTCGGGCGTGAGCCACACACTCCACTCGAGGCTCGATATCATGAAGATTTGTTAAGCAAAAAGAAGTATTTAAGTAGTGGATGATTTCTTAATTTTGGATGTCCCCCGCTCCGTTTACACTCGTTTTTCGAAATCCGCCGCGCGTGTGTGAAGATGGATGAATGGACTGACGTGGGGGCTGCTAAAGCCGCCGTGGTATGTGTGAAGATGTATGAATGGACTCCGTCACGGACTGTTCGAGTGGTTGAAATTGGTTTGTACCACGTGATGACGTCGTACGTTTCAGAAAGATTCCGTTCCATGCCGCGCACAGCTCGGCCCTAAACCCTAAACCCTATACACAAGCACAGCTCGGCTTGTGTATCCCGGTCGGGGTCCCAAAACAAGGGTACCATCGAAATCGCTTCATCAGCGATTCGGACCCGCGTCGTTGACCCTGCCCGAAATCAATACCATGGAATGGGGTCGTTACACCATTGCGACACTCGGCAAGGTGTTTCGAAAGCCAACGCATACCCACCTGGATTCAGGAACAATACTCATTCTTTGACAAAGAAGACAACGAATATGTGTCTGATCATTGAACTTGCAATGCGAAAATTTGGGGGATTCATGCGCCCACTCCAAGCATTAATTAAGTGCACGATAAAGTATCGACTTGTGCCTTAAGTTCATTTATCGCATTCACAAGTAAAGACACTACATTCCCGTAAGCGACAGTCAGCATTCCAGATTCCGGATGTGCATGCACAGCTTCAGGCAAGACATCCAATAGTTCCTGTGCAATGAGACCACAACTACGACGTGTCTCGTCACCACCATTCTTTATGAACGTATACCCTCGAAGGCGTCCCACACGTTCCAATGCATCCGGAATCGGGAGCACATCCGACTTGGTGCGAATGTCGGAGTACATGACCATATCACCCACACTGAACAGGGATACGTTATCCACACTTGTCTTTATATGTAGTGGGTAAACAGTATCATCTCCAACACCAACACCCACAGTCAATGTATCAAGACACATACACTTCCCATTCAGTGTCGTAAGACCACCCACATCCAAATTGGAAGTTGTTAGAGATTCAAAGTTAGCTGTTCCCGTAAACGTTGGAGAACTACTCAAAACAACGCTACCTGTTCCGGTACTGGTGGAGACTCCCGTTCCTCCTCTAGCAACCGCTAATGTTCCACTGGATATATTGTTTGCGTTCAGGCCACCTAAGCCAGTACTGACTCCCGTGCCTCCATTAGCAATCGCTAATATTCCACTGGATATGTTGGCAGCACTTAAACTGGTTATATTAGCTCCGCTACCCACTATCCCCGTGCTGTTTATAGTAGCTTTATTGACCCCGCCTACAGCAAACCCTATTGTATCTGCCGCAACACGATACATTCCTGTATTTGTATCAGTATCCCAAGAGTACCCTGGAGCAGTCACGGAATCGTTAGGGTTTACAAATAGATTGACTCCGGTTCCGAAGGTCATGTTACCATTGATCGTCGAAGGCCCAGATGTTGTTAGAGATGCAAAGTTAGCTGTTCCCGTAAACGTTGGAGAACTACTCAAAACAACGCTACCTGTTCCGGTACTGGTGGAGACTCCCGTTCCTCCTCTAGCAACCGCTAATGTTCCACTGGATATATTGTTTGCGTTCAGGTCACCTAAGCCAGTACTGACTCCCGTGCCTCCATTAGCAATCGCTAATATTCCACTGGATATGTTGGCAGCACTTAAACTGGTTATATTAGCTCCGCTACCCACTATCCCCGTGCTGTTTATAGTAGCTTTATTGACCCCGCCTACAGCAAACCCTATTGTATCTGCCGCAACACGATACATTCCTGTATTTGTATCAGTATCCCAAGAGTACCCTGGAGTAGTCACGGAATCGTTAGGATTTACAAATAGATTGACTCCGGTTCCGAATGTCATGTTACCATTGATCGTCGAAGGCCCAGATGTTGTTAGAGATGCAAAGTTAGCTGTTCCCGTAAACGTTGGAGAACTACTCAAAACAACGCTACCTGTTCCGGTACTGGTGGAGACTCCCGTTCCTCCTCTAGCAACCGCTAATGTTCCACTGGATATGTTGTTTGCGTTTCGTGCAAATGTCTCGGTCGCTATGGGTGTGAGGGAGCCTAGCGGACCTATTACGAACGCGTTGTCCGACTCCCTAAAAAGAAACTGATATTCGGGAGCATCTCCCCTATCTATAGAAAATCCTGCCTCACCCTTCGAGACACCTGATCCTATCTCACCTGAGTTAAGTACAATTATATTGTCCTCAACCGTCACCGTCTGCGTGTTCAACGTTAATTGTGTGCCTTCTACAGTCAGGTCACCTTTTACGATCATGTTACTTGATATCGTCGTAAGAGGTGCTGTCATCACAATTTCCTTTTCCGCTCCCAAATTCACGGTGCCACCTGCTCCGCTAGACTGGATGTTAACTCTCCCTAGAGGTCCTGATACACGCATCGTGACACCCCCTTCCGACACTACATTGACTCCCTTGGCGGACACCAGGGATGTCTCCCCATCGCCGCTGGTCGTTAGCGTGATGCCTTGCCCCGGGTCAGCGCGGATGGACACGGCGTCATTATCAGCGCAAAGCACGGGCGTGTCCCCGATGTAGAGAGTGTTCGACGAGATGTGGAGCTCGTCGATCCACGCCTCTTTAAAGTGCATGGTCGATGTCCCGAGGTACTGCGTCGCGTTCGTCATCGGGACTATGTTCGAGGACACCACGAGATCCCCCAACAATGATACGGTTGTGTCTGACACACGCACCATCTCCGTCCCTCCTGCGACCACACCTAGTGTTCTAGCCACTGGATTGAACAGACCCGTGTCCGGAGCGTTGGAAAAGGAGATGGTCGAAGAGCCTCCTTCTCCGAACTGAATCATTCCACCTGGTGAAATCAAGATGTTGCTAGCTTGGAATGTGTTGAAAGACGGATGTAAGTTTTTCGCGTATAGCGTGCCGTTAACGGAGACGTGTGTATCGAAGGTCGCATTGCCATGGACTTTTAGCTCTTTTTGCAGATGCACATCTTGTGTGGAATGGAGTGGAGCTGATAACAATGCCATTCCTCCTCCAGAATCAGTAAGTGTCAGAGCAGCATTCGATAGGAATCCTGATACAGCTATTCCTCCTCTTGCATCGATGATCGAACTGCATGCGATGTTGGCACCGAATGTAGTTGGTGCATTGGAGAACGCTGCTCCGGCGTGAAAGACTGAAGGACCATACGAAGAGAATCGACCGATGGATGTAATCGAGGCGGGTACCGTGACATGTCCGCGCAGCTCGGTATTACTTCGAACTAGGAGGATGTCTTCATCAAGCATGACGAACAAATCAGCAGTTGTTCGTTATTATTATTATCATACATACACACTTTTTCACGGGTATTATTTGAATATATCGGAGTCGTACACTTATCCGCAATGATAAGTGCATCCAACGAAAGCTGAACGTGACAAACCGACTAATTGTCCATCTGACTTACGTTTCTCGTAATCTTCTTTGGAAATAAGAGTCGTGATCGATACACCTGAGGATGCATCGATTTCGGTTGTCATCCACCGCATTTCGTAGGAAGGTTCGGTCACTGGAATAGGTGTTTCGAGTGGTTCCCCAGGACGTGTCTCTCCGGTATCTGGGTCCACAACAGAAGGACTCTGTGTCGTGGTCACGATCGTGTACACGAGAGATCCGTCTGCATCGAAAACGACATTCCCATATTCATCTTTTTGTACTTCTTCAACATCTACCAGAGGCTGTGAGAAATCACAATCCATCGTGAGTTTTGCGACCGTATAGTTTCGTAATGTTCCATCCGGTACATCTCCATCATATAATACTTGGAGAGATGCGTAACCGGACAAACTACTGGTGGTGACGTAATCCCCTGCATGGATAGTTGATCCGGTCTCGTCACATACCCAGATGCATACTTCGCCGAGCGAATTGATTTGGACACGTACATCACCTTGTTCTGCGATCTTTCGGAGCTCTGATGCTGAGATGGCTGCAGATGGACCTGCGGGATGGTCCTGGGTGAGGGAGATCACACCGAATGCACGGGGATCTTTTGGGACCTTGGAAAGAGATACGAGAGGTAGGGCTTGGTTGATTGTCATGGCGCGTTGTCGTCCTCTTAAAAGACCGGATGCGTATGCGTTTTTGTCGGTGACTACAACAAGTCCTTCGTGATCGCGTAGTCTGGGCAATCCCCATGAATGATGCTGTCGGGCGTGAGCCACACACTTCACTCGAGGCTCGATATTATCATCATGATCATGAAGATTTGTTAAGCAAGATAGGTATGTAAGTAAGCGGATGATTTCCGCCATCCGTTTACACTCGTTTTTCGAAAGCCGCCGTGCGTGTGTGAAGATGAATGAATGGACTGACGGGGGTGGGCTGCTAAAGCCGCCGTGGTATGTGTGAAGATGAGTGGACGCCGTCACGGACTCTTCGAGTGGTAGTAATAGGTTTGTACCACGTGATGACGTCGTACGTTTCAGACATATTCCGTTCCTTGCCGCGTACAGCAGAGCTTGTGTCTCACGGTCGGGGTCCCAAAACCTGGGCACCATCGAAACCGCTTCATCTGCGATTCGACCTCGCGTCGTTGACCAAGCTCGAGACCAATATTATGGATTGGTATCGTTACACCATTCCGACATTCGTCATTGTTCCGATTGCTCGTTTTATCATTGAACTTTTAATATAAAAATTCGGGGGATTCATGCGCCGACTCCAGAATTAAGTGCACGATAAAGTATCGACTTGTGCCTTAAGTTCGTGGAAGCCCCGCATCTGTGGTAGCACGATCATTGTGCGCTCAAGCGACCGCACAGTGCGGTACTTGTCATCAAGAAACACGTGCATTGAGTTTTCTTGAGCTTGGTTCCGACAACCATTCATCATTAAAAATCGACGCATTAATCGTCGAAGGTCACGTTTAGTCGTGGATCTGTTTGTGATAATGTTTGGTACTGCCACTTCCCCCCCATGATAAACCGTCTTTTCAAGGCAAATTCATTTAATGGACCTATCATCTCTTCTTCATACAGATCTTGAACCACATGTCCAGAAGCACAAGACCACACAGAAGTAGGGAAATGAGTCCATACAGCTAGGGACATTTGATTGTGGGACACCTTTTATTTTGAAAAGTTGATTATGGGTATAAGGAAATGTGAGTGCAATAGTGTATCACCATGAGAAGAAGAAGTAGTGTCAGACAAAGGAGAAGGGGCTAAAACGTTTGAGAAGCAGAAGATGGTGGTAAATAACGTCAAGGTCCACTAAGTACTGCACTGTCACAACAGTGTCAAAAGCGCATCCAATGTGGCTATAGTGCAACCTGGAACCTAGACGTGAACTCTGCTGAACCTTCTTCTGCTTCTGATAACGTGGAGCGACCGGATGTATTCTGTGTTCCCTCGCCCCCCCCCCTAAAACCCCAGCTTCCGGAGAGGCAAATGTGGGCGCTCAACCAACCGACCCACCTGGGTCAGTTAGCAGCTTACAATTGTTATCCTCTGGGCCAGCTTAAATGCTGAAATACGGGATGAAGGACACGAAGGATTGGGACCTTGATACAAAACCTTTAGCTGACCTACCCAATCAATTGGGTTCAAGGGTCACCGGTAAGGGTGTCCCACAAATTCTGTCTCTGACTGTAAGAAGAGAATCGACCGATGGATGTAATCGAGGCGGGTACCGTGACATGTCCGCGCAGCTCGGTGTTACTGCGAACTAGGAGGATGTCTTCATCAAGCATGACGAACAAATCAGCAGTTGTTCGTTATTATTATTATCATACACACACACTTTTTTTCACGGGTATTATTTGAATATATCATATCGTACACTTATCCGCAATGATAAGTGCATCCAACGAAAGCTGAACGTGACAAACCGACTAATTGTCCATCTGACTTACGTTTCTCGTAATCTTCTTTGGAAATAAGAGTCGTGATCGATACACCTGAGGATGCATCGATTTCGGTTGTCATCCAGCGCATTTCGTAGGAAGGTTCGGTCACTGGAATAGGTGTTTCGAGTGGTTCCCCATTACGTGTCTCTCCGGTATCTGGGTCCACAACATAAGGACCCTGTGTCGTGGTCACGATCGTGTACACGAGAGATCCGTCTGCATCGAAAACGACATTCCCATATTCATCTTTTTGTACTTCTTCAACATCTACAAGAGGCTGTGAGAAATCACAATCCATCGTGAGTTTTGCGACCGTATAGTTTCGTAATGTACCATCCGGTACATCTCCATCATCTAATACTTGGAGAGACGCGTAACCGGACAAACTACTGGTGGTGACGTAATCACCTGCATGGATAGTTGATCCGGTCTCGTCACATACCCAGATGCATCCTTCGCCGAGCGAATTGATTTGGACACGTACATCACCTTGTTCTGCGATCTTTCGGAGCTCTGCTGCTGAGATGGCTGCAGATGGACCTGCTGGATGGTCCTGGGTGAGCGAGATCACACCGAATGCACGGGGATCTTTTGGGACCTTGGAAAGAGATACGATAGGTAGGGCTTGGTTGATTGTCATGGCGCGTTGTCGTCCTCTTAAAAGACCGGATGCGTATGCGTTTTTGTCGGTGACGACAACAAGTCCTTCGTGATCGCGTAGACGTGCTGGAGCGAGCGCGTCCACGAAGCAACGATGTTGGCCTGTGAAGTTCACGAACAAGTTTGTCCCTGTAACGGTTGTGAACGCTAAAACAGGGACATTTGATTGAGTGGTACTACCAGTTCCGAGCTGGCCGTTGTCGTTTCTTCCCCATGCGTGCACGCTTCCCGTAGAGTCCAGGGCAAGCGTGTGAGATTGACTGCACGAAATGGCCACGATCGTTTTACCGACAAGAGATCCGAAACTCGATACATCGATCGGAACATTTGATTGAGTGGTAGTATTATTTCCGAGCTGGCCGAAGATGTTGGATCCCCATGCGTGCACGCGTCCCGTCGAGTCAATGGCAAGTGTGTTTAAGCCGCCGCACGCAATGGTCACGATCGTTTTACCGACAAGAGATCCGAAGCTCGAGACATCGATCGGGACTGATGAAGATGTGGTAGTATTATTTCCGATCTGACCTTCGATGTTTCTTCCCCATGCGTGCACGCGTCCTGTCGAGTCAAGGGCAAGTGTGTGATAGAAGCCTCCCGCAATGGTCACGATCGTTTTACCGACAAGAGATCCGAAGCTCGAGATATCGTTCGGGACAATTGAAGTACTTACGATCTGACCGTTACCGTTGTTTCCGCATGCGTGCACGCGTCCCGTCGAGTCCAGGGCAAGCGTGTGAAATAGACCGCCCGCAATGGCCACGATCGTTTTACCGACAAGAGATCCGAAACTCGATACATCGATCGGCACTAATGAATCAGTGGTAGTATTATTTCCGAGAAGACCGAATTGGTTGGATCCCCATGCGTGCACGCGTCCCGTCGAGTCAAGGGCAAGTGTGTGATTGCTGCCGCCCGCAATGGTCACGATCGTTTTACCGACAAGAGATCCGAAGCTCGAGACATCGATCGGGACTGATGAAGATGTGGTATTGTTTCTTCCGAGCTGACCTTCGATGTTTCTTCCCCATGCGTGCACGCGTCCTGTCGAGTCAAGGGCAAGTGTGTGATAGAAGCCGCCCTCAATGGTCACGATCGTTTTACCATTCAGAGATCCATTACTCGATATGGTTTGTAATGTTGTCGTCGCACCTGTTGATGTCGTGTTATTTCCTAGTTGGCCGAATTCGTTATGTCCACAGGTGATAATGCCTGTCGGTGATATCATAATGGAGAAACCACCTATTTTCGAATTCTTGGGCAAAATAACCGTCATTGGCTTTGGTTGATATATCTCTGTACCTTTGTATATATTGGCAGTTCGGGAGATGCGCAAGTTGCCCCTGAGAAGGATATCACCATTACTATCGAGCTCGCCGATGCCGTACGTCTGATTGGAAGCTGATACGGCACTATCGTATGCTGATTTGACCGCAGCAGAACTGGCTGCGACATTGCTACTTGTGGAAGTGACGATACTTGAGATGGCCGTTCCTCCGAGTGTGTTAAATGTAGCAGATGTTCCATAGATATCTGTAGCATACAGTTTTGCGAACTTCTTTGTTACTGTTCCTAATTCTGAGACATTGTCGTTGAGAGGCACGATATTTGAAGATGTTGTGATTTGCGTATTGGCTTGTAAATTGGAAGATGATGCAATGAGCGTAGTATATGCTCCTGCAGCAAATCCTATGACATTACTTGATGCATTGAACATTCCTGTGTCTGTATCTTGTTCAAATGACATCGATGGTGCTTCTTTAACACCTGGTCGCGATCGCACTCCTTTAATGGGTGCATTATCGCTATATAAGATGTTTGATGTCGACTGTGATTTCGCATAGATTTCAGACAACAGCATTTTATATAGGGGTTTGTACTTTCAATGCACATATTTTTATTTTATGTCATGATAGAATGTGTGCGTGAGAATGAGTGAGAGCATCTCTACAGCATCCGCCGCGACGCGT
Source organism: Chlamydomonas sp. ICE-L (assembly GCA_013435795.1). Taxonomy (NCBI): domain Eukaryota; kingdom Viridiplantae; phylum Chlorophyta; class Chlorophyceae; order Chlamydomonadales; family Chlamydomonadaceae; genus Chlamydomonas; species Chlamydomonas sp. ICE-L. The sequence continues at coordinate 46,051 of JACBWV010000720.1, read as the reverse complement.
GTGTGAGGATGCGGCACTCTTCTTCACGTGCGTGTGTTTGCTTGTGCACCCATTAGTGTGTCTGCTGGTTGATGTCGCCCCCGCTGGAATATCGCGGTTCTTTTGTCGGTACTTTCGAGAGGACCAGCCATCCGCACTTAAGCGATCGCCTCTTCCCCGGTACCGTGGCCCAAAAGAACACGGGGTCTTTGTTGATGTGCAATGACTCTCCATCTCGGGAACAACAATTATTTCAACAAAAAATAAATACTGAAGACTGCCGGAGGCTCACATCAATCCCTATTTTAAACGTGTTACATTTGATACAACAACAAACAACGTAGTATTATTGACATGGACACGCAACTACACTCGGACAAGGGAATTATGTTACATAATATCCCGAGTCCCCCAAATCCTCTTGTATGTGTTTATCTTCTACACTTCGCTCGACACTGCGTTTTGTAAAGAACCTGTCAGCTTGTAATCAATTGTGCGTCCTACCACAACTTCCAGTTTGCAATATTTCTTTGGCCTCGCAAGAATTCCGGGGCGGGTTGGGTACATTGTAAAGCAATTGTGGATGTTAATGGCTGCATTTAGGTCACGGTTTACAAACAACTTGCTGTTCTCCATGGTGGAACTGCACCATAGCAAGCCTCGAACCGTGCGCCCTTCTTTTTCGGAATGCACACTTTGGAGGACGGTGGTGCTGTCCTTATGCCAGATCTTTGTGGTACGGAATTCATCAATGACGGCAACTCTCCCCTTGAAACGGTCGCTAAACGCCTTGAACGCGCTCGTTGTAGGGACAGAAAGTTCACCCTTGCCACCAGGGGCAAACTTAGCAGAACCGTATGCGACGACAATTGTTTTCCTCTCACCGACATCCGCCTGGACCTCGTTGAAGAAGCGTGCTAATACACGTTTCTTGCCACCGTAGAGCCGCAGTCGCTGCGCGCCCCACCGCGACTTGGACATCTCCCCCCATCGAGAATCCCAATGGTTGACCATTAATGGGCGTTCCTGCCTCCCGGCCGTTTTTTTTAAATTTCTAATCAGGATTTAGAGTCTCCGGAAAGACTCGCTAGCTTGAGACATCAGCACCAAGGAATCACAAATCCGCTCCATACCATGTTTCGGAACCAGTCAAAATCGGCCGGGAGGCAGGAACGCCCATTCATTACAGTCACGTAAGCGTCAAACGACTTTACGGCTGCATGGCACTGGATACACCACGCTTTACAGTGAGAAAGCCGTGATGCCGTTGCTAGCAGAGAAGGCCTGCTTCTTCTGGTTGTGGAGCCACATGATGTCGACGCCACCGACAGCCAGCACGTAGCTTTCAATCCACACGATGAGGAACTCATTGTTGTAGACTGGGACGTTCACATCCTCTCCGGTGCGCAATGAGACGTTGACAGGCATCGGAAGCGGGTTGCCGTTCTCATCTGTGGTATAGATCTTCGCAACGTTGTTGTCGATCGCCTCCACTCGTACCTGGAGCTGATTGGTGATGTTGAAGCCGTTGACGGTGGCATTCTTGTAAGAGAAGCACCCCTTGGCTGTCATTCTGCACGGCATAACGTAGTCATGTCAGTGTTGCGCATGAAAACTAGAAAAGTTTACATCCAACAGTAACGATCCTCCCGGCCGATTTTTTTAAATTTCTAATCAGGATTTAGAGCATCCGGAATGACTCGCTAGCTTGAGACATCTGCACCAAGGAATCACAATTCCTCTCAATCCCATGTTTCTCAACCAGTCAAAATCGGCCGGGAGGCAGGAACGCCCATTACCTCAGACTCAGAACTCCACATCAGACTCAGACTCAGACTCAGAACCCGCATCATCATTAGTGATGCAACAAGAACCCACCGGGAGAGCGGGCGTCCCGAACACACCCCGGAAAGCGTGCGTCATCCGTACTTGCGCCCCACTACAATACTTGTCCAATGCCGTCTCGAACCCATCGTACGTCACAATCACCTCCTGATCAAACATGCGCCCCAGTGCGACACCGAACTTGCTGCCCCGGCTGTTACCAGCGGTCTTGCCAAACTGCTGCGTGGCTGCCACTGTCATGCCGTAGTATGTGCTTGGCGCGCCTGCCCCCCCTTGCATCTGAGCACCTCGCAGCCTTACTGCGTCCCTGGTACCTTGCCCATCCTGCCACATCTCCCCCTCGGCATCGTACATGTTCAGCAACCTCACAAATGTGCCTTTGAACTTCGCCGCCACGCACTCAATTGCCTCAGCTGTGACCAGTTGCTTGAATGAACACACGAGACTACCGTGCTGCGGCGACCCCTGCCACATGCCATGGCCGCAGAACAACAACACAGCCACCTCTGTGTCGTGGGACAACAACCACTTCAGGTGGTCCAATACAGCGCTGGACAACACCTCGCCCTCCAGTGTTTCAAAACTGAAACCCGGCCCTAACTGGCGGCGTAGCACTGCTGCGTCGCGCGCAAAACCCTCAGTGCTGTACTTGCCCAGGTCACTGGGGAGCACTCCTGTTTTCTCCATCACGTATCGAGTCCTGATATCCAACCCAGGCGTGGCGTAACTGGGGATGACCAGCAAGGCACGCTTTTGTCTCTGCATCTGTGGGGGTTACACTTATGGTTAATATTGAATCACACATATTTCTCTATGTACAACTTGAGCAACCAAAACATAAGTCAAAACGGAAGTCAAATGGCATTCTCCAATTTGGAAATAAATAGTTTTCACGATCAATGATGCGTGTCCAATAAATAAATAGTTTTCACGATCAATGAGGCGTGTCCAAGAAATAAATAATGATGCGGGACTCCCAAGCAGCGTGATTTTTAAGAGGCGCGCTCCACCATCCCCAAAAAACAAAGGTTTGTTAAGCAGAAAAAAAAGTATTGGTTCGCTTGTGCATGCATGTATGTATGTATGTATGTATGTATGCACGAACGAACGAACGAACGAACGAACTATGATGAGAACGACGACGGCGCCGGAGCAGCAGCCGCAGAGTAGTTGTACTTGTTGTCATCGCACGCAGATGTGTACGCGGTTACGCAATCAGACTGTGTCTGAGATGCGCTGATGACCTTCGCCTGTCTCTCGAAACAGCGTGTAGCGTAGGCCTTGTTGACCTTTTCTGCTACATGCTTTGGTGATGACGCGTGCGTGGTGCACAGCAGGCCAGTGGCCTGGCGATTGTTTTTGCACTGTCTAGCTCCGGACGAATCGAGCATGACGATGCAGCACTTCGTATTGCAGAATGGCAGATTGAGGCTGGTGAGCAGGTCGTGTCCAAAGTGGTACGGGGACAACTCTGGAACTAGCTGACTCTTCAGCAGGATATTCTCATGCATGGTAGTCTCGGAGATGAGCTTCAGCTCATCGTTATGCTTGATAAGTGTCTGATTCTTGATCCGACAGTTCTCGAGCTCGCGCAGGAGCGCATCGTAGTCTTCGACTGTAGTAGTCATCGGCTCTTCAGACGCATTGGACTCCTCGTTGAAGGAGGGGTCCTGCTTGACGTGGTTGTGGCAGTATTTAACGCCGTCAGTTACGGGCCGGGAACATGGGAAACCGTCCTTCTTGGTCCCGGCGCAAGTGCAGCGGGCGTTAGAGGTGGTTGTTGTGGATCCAGACATTTCGGGTATTTCAGTGAGTGAATTTGGCGATTACGTGTGTTGTAGTTGTTGTTGGTTGTTGTGCTGGAGAAATCGTTTCAATTTTTTTCGAAACGTAGTCTATTTGGCGCGCGGGGTCCTCGTTGCCTCATCCGCGTTTCAAATAAAGTGGGGCACACCTTACAAACTTTCCTCAGACTCCTCAAAAAAAAATTGTAGTGAACCAACAATCTTTTAAACAAACCAGGCTTTGATTTTTTGTGTTGGATGAAAATGCATCGCATGTGTCATCAGGTACACCTGAGCGGCAATTCGAGACAACTTAACTGAATCCCACCTGAGCGTACGGCACCATGTCGCAAAGTGGTCACAGTTGCGGCCCAGCAAGTGATAGAGGCCAGAGCAATCTTGCAGATCCCTGTGCAGCCCCAACGCCAGTGCCGCCGAGAACTCCCGAAGCTCTGGTGTGTCACTATCCCAACACATTACAGCAAGCTCAGGCCAGCCGGGGACAGCCATGAATTCGCCCAATGTACGCAGCCGGATCTTGGCCTCTTGTTTGCCCGCATCCTGTGAGCCCCAACAATCAACCACGAGATTTTTACCCCCCTGCACTCCTGAAATGGGACCAACAAAGATTCCATGATGGAATCTCTGCTTGCTACCCGCTGTCCGAATGAGGATCTGATCGCCAGAAAGGAGCTCTGTGGCAACTTCAGCTATGTCAACACGGCGGGCTGACTGCGGGAGCAAGTTGTGAATTCCCATGACATTCATCGCGCCCTCCATGAGGGCGAAAACGTCACTATCAGCACCTTCTGACTTTACGCCCAGTATCTTGGCCACCAACAACATCAGGCTGTTCATCTCGACAGGCGTTGTTCACTTATTATCCTGGAAAGTAAATAATTGATGTCGAGCAGACGCCTGCTTCAGAAGACACATCGGAAAAAAAGTGATAATCCCAAGTGTTCCAGTGATAATCCCAAGTGTTCCAGTGATAATCCCAAGTGTTCCAGTGATAATCCCAAGTGTTCCAGTGATAAGCTCAAGTGTTCCAGTGATAAGCTCAAGTGTTCCAGTGATAATCCCAAGTGTTCCAGTGATAATCCCAAGTGTTCCAGTGATAAGCTCAAGTGTTCCAGTGATAAGCTCAAGTGTTACAGTGATAAGCTCAAGTGTTACAGTGCACTCCGATGACTTTCAGTGATAAGCTCAAGTGTTCCAGTGCACTCCGATGACTTTCAGTGAGAAAGAAGCCCAAGTGTTACAAACAACATACACATTGTGCAGTTAGTTACACAGTAGTGTGTGTCTGCTGGTTGATGTGAACTGTGGGCTCCCCTCCGGTCGCCCACCCGCTCGGTTCCTCGCGGACTCCTTTGTGGGGGCTCCCCTCCGGTCGCCCCCGGTCGCTCCGCTGGGGGGAATAGGTGAAAGGGGCTCCGCCGATTGTTGAATATTGAATCCGTTGTTTGCCGATGGCTATGACCAAAAAATCTCTCCTCTCGTCCTCGTCCGGCAAGCGGTTATATGTCGTCCACGTCGGTGTTCGAAATGTCCAGGTGAACCAACGAAGTGAGTCCGGCAAGCGGTGATATGTCGAGCACCTTGCTCAGGCGACAAAACGAAATGAAGCCGGACAGCGATAATCGGTCTTCGACCTTCGAGAGTGCCCATTGAAGGACCAGCCGCCGCACTGAAGCGATCGCCTCTCTTCCTGGACACGCCGACTGTCGCTTAGTTGGTTGCGGTTATTATATGCATCAAATTCCCTTGTCATGTGAGTAAATGAGCATCACACAGACAAGTAAGCCACAAGTAATGTACATTTTAGGGCGCAGGGAAAGTGGGAAGAGTCACGCTATCACTCAACTTATTGCTCAACATTCACCACCCACTCTAATATTGGTCATGACAGAACATAATAAGGAGTACCATGCTTTACATACACCAGAGGCAACGTTTGTGTTAACTGTCTGAATCTGAATCAGAATCACCTTCCAATTGACGGTTTCAATGGTTCTAGGGCATGTGATGACATTTCTAGGGGAGGAGGAAAGGAGGGGGGGGGGGTGGGGGGAAGGTGGGGGGGGGGGGGGGTAGGGGGGGGGGGGGGTGGGGGGGGGGGGGGGAGGGGGGGGGGGAAGGGGGGAGGGGGGCGGGGGTGGGGGGAGGGGGGGGGGAGGGGAGGGGGGGGGGGAAGGGGGTGAAGGGGGGGGGGGGCTGGGGGGGGGGGGGGGGGGGAGGGGGGGGGGGGGGGGGGTGGGGGGGGGGGGGAAGGGGGGGGGGGGGGGGGTGGGGGGGGGGGGGAGGGGTGGGGGGGGGGGGGGGGGGGGGGGGGGGGCGGGGGGGGGTGGGGGGTGGGGAGGGGGGGGGGGGGGGAAGTGGGGGGGGGGGGGGGGGGGGAGGGGGGGGGGGGAAGGGGGGGGTGGCGGGGGGGGGGTTGGGGGGGGGGGTGGAAGGGGGGGTGGGGGGAAGGGGGGTGGGGGGGGGGGGGGGGGGGGGGGGAAGCGGGGGGGGGGGGGGGGGATGGGTGTGGTAGGGGGGGGGGGGGGGGGGGGGGGGGGGGGGGTGGGTGGGGGGAAAGGGGTGGGGGGGGGGGGGGGGGGGTGAAGGGGTGTGGTGGGTGGTGTTCGGGTGGGGGGTGGTGGGGGGGGGTGGGTGGTTGGTGGGGGGGGTGGGGGGGTGGGGGTTTGTTGGGTTGTGTTGGTGGGGGGGGGGTGGTTGGGGGGGGAAGGGTTGTGGGGTTGGGTGGTTGTTTTGTTGTGTTTTGTTTGTGGTGTGTGTTTAGGGGGGGGTGGGTGGGGTTGTAGGTTTGTGTGGGTGGGGGGGGGGGTGGGTTTAATTTGTTTTTTGGGTTTTTGATGGTGTTTTTTTTTTTAAGGTGGTGTTTTTAATGGGGGTGTTTTTGTTTAAATTTTTTCTTGTTTTGTTTTTTATTTTTTTTTTTTTTTTTATTTTGTCATTTGATGACATCCTCTATTTAATGTACAAGGCCGCCAATTGTTACACAATGCCATGCAGTCGAAAGCTCGTGCCGTCATCGTGTCTGTCTCTCACCCGTGCAGCATTCCCCTAGACGGTCGAGACACCATCTTACAACTCAGTCAGTATCATGACCATCACGGATCTGACTGGCTGAAGATGTTGAAGGCCACGTACGCATTCAAATTCTACACTTGACGGAATACTAAAATGAAACCGCTTTCTGGAGAGTACGGCACATGTAGATGCAAATGTGCCTGGTTCTGGAAACCAATCCAGTCGTGTGCGAGCATGGACACCTTGTATTTCATGATAAAGTGTGCTTAAGGAAATGTGGTGCATGATTTTATCACCAAAATAATAATGCAAACATAGAATGGATGCAAATCATCCTTTACCTGTTCTACAAAACAGTGCATGTACACCCAATGACAGTAACCACATCGTCAATAATGTGCTCAATTATGTAAACAAATGCACAAGTAAGGTATCAATCATTGTATTTCCAGAGTGTGGCAGCGGATATCATGAGTGGAATGTTTTAATATCCCTCATTCAAACCGGTTATAACATCAATACAGCGATTTTCATGGATAGCCATATCGAACCCCATTCGGTGGACGAGTGGCTTAGGCTGTCTCAAGTGCACCATGTCGCGACAAAAGTCGTTGACTCGTACGTAGCGCTGGAGCATTGGACGAAGGAGCAAACCTCCCCAAACAAAGTGTTTGTAATTTACATCAATGGTGGGCTGAAGTTCGGTGAGTCGTATTGTGCCAAACATGGATCCTCTGCATGTCTCACTGCGGCGGCACAATTTTGGAAGTGGTGTGACCAGAACGCAGCTAACCAACTCACAATTAATTTCATTGGACGAGACATGCGACACCCTGCCGATTGCAAGTCATGGACTGAATTGGCTAACACGTTCACTAAACTGTGATATAAAAAAGCAGCTAACAAACCAGAATTCGCCCCCGTACAGACAGTTTTAGTATAGATCCGAATTAGATTTGTGTTAGATACGTGTGCGTCGGTATCACACCGTGCGCGACACTCGATGCGATGAGATGAGATGAGAAAACCCGAATTCAGGCCAAATTCCCATGAACACGGCGTCCCCATTGAATTTAAGCTACCCGTATATCCTCAAACCTAAATAATGAACATTTTTCCCATGAACACGGCGTCCCCGTTGAATTTAAGCTACCCGTATATCCTCAAACCTATGAATTTCTTATTACACATCCGGGGGTCCGGGGGACATGTAGTAAGAAAGACAATGAATTCTCCATAGGGGTATCATAGGGGTCAACTCCCCCGGGGATGCTGTCCTTTACGAACAGGGATTTTCTGTTCGAACTGCCTTCAGGAAGATGCCAGCTGCCCCCACAATGTCTCTGTCGCAGGTGAATTGACAGTTCTTGCAGGTGTATGTCTCTCCACACTTGTTCAAGAAACCGCACATAGGGCATGTCTGACTTGTGTAATGCTCAAGCACATGCAAGAACACTGTCCCGTACTCTGCACACTTCTCCTTCAGCCGATTGAACAGCACAGAGTGGCTCAAAGTCAGCATCTGACGGGCAACCTTGGTTGTCAGCTCCCGTTCAGCACTGATTGTCATCTTCGCCGTCTCCAATTGAGGTACCAACAACACATCGTAGCGAGCGGCCAAGAAATTTGTTGTCTGGTCCCTAAACTCTTTCTTGAGGTAAAAAATTCTCATCCGAATGCGAATCATATGCTTCTTTATCTTCATCCTCTCTTTTGATCGTAAGGTTTTCTCAGTATCCAACCTTGACTGCAGCTTGTCATGAACCAGCAGGAGTTTGACAAGGTCGGATGCCTGTCCCTGACCAAGCATGAAGGATTCCTCATTCTCTGGTGAGTACGTGACCATTGTTTTGCGGACGCCTGGGTCGATGGATGCAGTTGCAACCTTGTCTGGATGGACAGGCTTCCGCTCTGCCCTCCTGTCCCTGGCAGCGACAGACAAGACGAGGAAATATTCGCCGAAGCGGGATTTTTGGACCTTTGGATCATGGGTCGGGTTTTCCTCAGGCATCAACTTATGGAGTTGTTTGCTACCGAAGTAGCGCATGTTGCCCAATATGTCTTTGAAGATGAAGAGTTTGTCGCCATCCTTGGAAACGTTCTTCTGATCCATCTCAATGGCCCAACCCCTCTCAAGCTCTGTCTTCTTCCGTCTGAACGGAGCTGAAAACTGCTTGATGTTACCTGCTTTCAGATTCGAAAAGCAAGCCTTGATGTTTGCCAAGGCAGCCTTGATTGCGCTTTGGCGTACGCTTTTGGGGCACTGAAGCAACCATTGGCGATTCTTGAAGTACGGGTTTGGCATCTTCCCCTCCCCCCTCACCTTGTTCGTCACATACCTGTCTCTAATTCGGAAGACAGACTTGTGAGTGCTCCCGACGCCCAACCGTGCTGCCACCGCCTTGTTGTACATGAACCGGCTGCACCCCGCAAACTCTGCCAGCATCGATTTCTGAGCCTTGGTTGGGTTCAGCTTCAGCTTTAAGTTCCTCAACTTGGGTTTGGCATTTGACTTTGTAGCGTCTTCGACCGTTCCATCGGTAACTATATACTTGAACGATGGACATGAGGTCTTTTCCAAGCTCGTCTTCAGGGGCTCCGTCTTGGTGATCGAGAACGATGATCGAGTAGGAGTGCTGTGAGCAAATCCATTAAATGAGCTCGAAACCAAACCTTGCGTGCCTGTCTTTGGAAGCCACAACAATTGACGATACAAGTCCTGCCGTGACGAGTCCCAATACTCGTAAAAGTCCTGGGCGCTTGAAGTTGAGCCCTGATCCGACGTCCTTGACTTGCTCGCATCCGGAATGTTTGTCAGAAATATGGGTTTGCAAGAACAATTGCTGTCAGAGCAGGTCGGGTTGTTGTTTGTGTGAGGACACACGTGCGTAGAGAATGACTTGACGACTGCTGGTTTTTTTTCCTGCTCGATGAGGTAGCCTTGGATGCTGCTTGTGTCAAAGAGACGTTGGTTGCCTGGAGTCCGGATCGTGCCATTATCCGCCCATCGACGGAGGACGGTCCTGGAGACACCAAGGGCATCGGAGGCCTTGCCAATTTTACAGAAGCGTTGGTTGCCATACATGGCATTCTGATATCTAGTACATGCAAATTCCTTATACACTGTTTTCGGAAAGCAAACGAGGCAACTGTTGCACCCCTTTCGGGGAATATCGGGGAACATCTCTTCGATATTGCGTCCCATTTTTTGGTAGCCTTGCCATATTTCACACCTTCATTCGAGCAATGGACGGCACCGCATCGCGCGGTGCTTGCGTGTTTATCGAACGAGCTCATGGCGGTTTTGTCATTCTTAGTAAACTTCGCCATGAGTTCATACCTGCTACGACATTTGCTCTCGATACAAGATTTGAGGGGCTTTTCAGTTTTCTCAATGACTTCACCTGCAGCCGATAGTTTATCGTTGCATTTTGTTACTTTTCTGCACTTTGATGCTTTCATGCGGAGCGCGCCTGCCCACTCTATCCATTCATCAAGCGTCCGTTCTTTTTTGTCAGAGGCCTCATGCTTCATAAACGCGACGAACTCTTCGGACGTGTACGAGTCGTCCTTCTTTCCGCGTGGACGGGGACCTGTGTAGCACACGACATCAGATGGGATACTGAATGGATGTGAAACTGCTAAAATTGTATTCTGGCTGATGGCAGTTGCATTGTGGCGTGCAGTGATGTTGCGTTCATCACAATGCTTAAAAGCAATGTCGCATCATGTGGCAAGGGGCATGGGGCCTGATCCACCGTGTTTTTGCGACGCATGCACCGAAGAAGAGGTTTCCGTGACAGACATGGGGCTGTCGCTAGAGCTGCTTGCTGTGTACCCGAACTACGAGTGGGTGCCGCCCTCGGGAAACAATACGGATACCGAAGGCACAACAGCTGCGATGGAGCAGGCAGTGCATGCATACTTGCAGCGTCTGGGGCGGTTGCCACGGCCCCTACCGGCTGGAATGTGCACAGAGCACCTCAAGTTGCTAGGCGCAGACCAGATCAACAGCGTACACACGCTCACAGGCAGCAGCCTCACACGGCAGTACATCATGCAGGAGATCGAGGCACGTGCATCACAGCAAGCATCGGTGTTGCTCATTCAGCTGTGTGGTCACGGTGGTAAGGGAGCTGAGTTGATTCTGGCTGATGGCAGTTGCATCGCGCTGTCAGACATCGCTGCTGCATTGCATGCCGCGCGCTACAAAGGCACTGTGGTATGCACCATCAACGTCTGCAACGCGGAGCCGTCTGCGAGCGAGCCATCAGCAGTGGCCCATGGTTGGAACGCGTGTTCGCCGTTCCCCTGGGTGCTTATTTACTCCAGCGGGCCGCAGGAAGTTCAGAATGTGTCCCATGCCACGCACTTTGCGCGTTTGGTAGGCAGGCTATTTTCTGAGCGTCCGACGTACGTAGAGTTACAGCAACGCTCGGATGAGTTGTGGGTGGAGACGCGCGATCCGCGCCAGAGCCTGGGGAAGTGGCGTGGTCCACCTACCATCTGCATGGGTAACAATTTGTATTCTGGGCGTTTTCTGGAGCCGACACTGCGTTCTGTAAAGAACCTGTCAGCATGTAATCAATCATGCGGCCTACCTTAACTTCCAGTTTGCAATATTGCTCGGGTAGGTCAGCTAAAGGTTTTGTATCAAGGTCCCAATCCTTCGTGTCCTTCATCCCGTATTTCAGCATTTAAGCTGGCCCAGAGGATAACAATTGTAAGCTGCTAACTGACCCAGGTGGGTCGGTTGGTTGAGCGCCCACATTTGCCTCTCCGGAAGCTGGGGTTTTAGGGGGGGGGGGGCAATAATCTAGGGCTGGGTCTCTATATTACTATTCTACAGTCGGCAGAACAGTAAAATGAAACATCAAAAAAACCGGTATAATGCGGTGGCAATCATATATTGTATGAGTTTTAGCTACTTTGTTGTGCTGGACTGCACACACCCCTCCTCCTCTTCAGCTCCCTGTGCTGGACTGCATAGTTTTCTGAAGCCTCTCTGTCTCTGTGCTCCTCCCTCGTAGCCCTCCTCAGATCAGAAGCACTTCCGTCAGCGCGAGCAATGTCCAAGGCAAAAATCGTCCGCGAGTGGACCCGCACGGATGGCTCCAAATGCGTAGGCGGCAGCGATGACAATGCCAAAGCACCCCCAGGATCGCTCATGCTTTACAACAGCTTACTGGATGAGAAAGTTCCATTCGTCCCAGCTTCGGGACCGGGTAGCAAGAGTCTCTCCTGGTACACCTGCGGGCCCACTGTTTACGATGTTTCGCACATGGGGCATGCTAGGAACTACGTCACGTTTGATATTATCCGCCGAGTGCTGGAGGACTACTTTGGGTACAACATTCTCTACGTCATGAATGTTACAGATGTTAACGACAAGATCATCATCCGCGCTCGCCGCAACTACCTACTGGCAAAGTACAAGGAAGGAAAGCACACGGACGCTGAGGTAAAAGCTTTCGCTGAGAAGGCTGTCCAGAACAGCTTTGCAAAGCAGAGAGCAAAGCTCGCAGAAGCGGAGGCCTTGGTGGTCGCAGCCAATGAAGAGCAGGAGGCTGCTGCAGCTGACAAAAAGGGGGTCCTTCAGCGACAACTGAACGAGCTGGATGGTGCTATTAAAAACGAGGCCCACAAGCTAAGTCAGATTCAGACAGCCCTGAGAGCGTTAGGACAGGCTGGCGATTCAGATACTATCTACGCGGTTGCCTCGGATTTTGTAGCTGAGGAGCTGGACAGAGAGCAAGGCAAGAGCGTGACGGATTCATCAATCTTTAGGGCGCATGCTGCCAAGTATGAGTCGGAGTTCACTCAAGATATGGATTCCTTGGGTGTGCGCCGCCCAGATGTGCTCACCCGTGTCAGCGAGTACATGGACGAGATTGTGGACTACGTCAAGAAAATTGTAAACAATGGCATTGCCTATGAGAGCAATGGAAGTGTCTACTTCGATACAACGAATTTCAGGGCGTGTGGCCACACCTACGGCAAGCTCAAGCCTTGGGCTGTGGGATCTTCTGCAGCCGAGGGGGAGTCCAACTTCGAGACATCAGAGAAGCGCTCTAACACTGACTTTGCCTTGTGGAAGGCGTCGAAGCCTGGGGAGCCCTTCTGGGAGTCTCCTTGGGGCCAGGGGCGGCCTGGCTGGCATATCGATTGCAGTGCCATGGCTAGCACCCTGATCGGATCCCGCATGGACATCCACACCGGTGGGGATGACCTGAGGTTCCCACACCATGACAACGAACTGGCACAAGCTGAGGCATTCTACCATAACGAGGGCTGCCACCAGTGGGTTAACTACTTCCTCCACTCTGGCCACTTGGAGATTGAAGGGCTGAAGATGTCCAAGTCACTGAAGAACTTCATCACCATCAGGGAGGCTCTGAAGTCATTCTCTGCTCGCCAGTTGCGTCTCTTGTTTGTGCTGCAGTCTTGGAACAAGTCCATGGTGTATGGAGAGGCCTCCAGGGCCGAAATGAAGGCTCGGGAAGCGCAGCTGAAAAACTTTTTCCAGAACATTGAGGTTGCTGTGCGCGGGGTGGACGAAATCACCTCCTGTGCTAAATGGCAGGCAGAGGAGAGGGACCTGTCTCAAAAGCTGCAGGCAGTACAGAATCAGGTGCATGAGCACTTGCTTGACAACCTGAACACCGCAGCTGTGATGGACACCCTCAGCGAGCTCATCAAGAGCACCAACATCTACCTTTCCAAGAAGCGAGAGTCTGCGTCTGCAGCTGCCCCGGCCCAGCCCTTTCTCCTACGCAAGGTGTCCACCTATGTGACCAGGATGCTGTCCATGTTTGGTATTGTCGATGCATCCTGGGACAAGCCTGGCTTTGCTGACGCCGCAGGCGGGGCTGGGGATGCCAAGGGTGCAGGCTACCTGGATGCCTTTGCTGCATTCCGTGATGAGGTGCGATCACTTGCCCGCACCCAGGCTGATCCCAAGGAGACCATGACAGCTTGCGACCGTGTGCGTGATGTGGCCCTTGTGGAGCTTGGTGTTCGATTGGAAGACCGAACAGATGGCAAGGCCATTTGGAAGCTAGACGACCCAGCAGTTATAAATGCTGAGCAGCAGGAGCGAGCTAAGACAGCATCTGAGGCTAGGTCGTTCATCCATGGGGGCGTACAGTCAACGGAATACTAAAATGAAACCGCTTCGTGTATTAGATGCGGTTACAAATCTTGAATTGGTCTCTTGTTATCCTGACGTCGTCGGCGTCTTGCTCCCTCCCCCCCATACATCATCCGCGTGTTCCATGCGTCGTGTGTGTGTGTGTGTGTGGTGTTCCACTGCCCCGTGGGTTGCTACACCATTTGGTTACACCGTACACTCCAGAAAGCGGTTTCATTTTAGTATTCCGTCGACTGTATGAAGAGGATTCGTCTACATGTTTGCGTGTGTCAATGAGTGTCCTGTGTGTGCCATTCGACAGCAGCCGCCGCTACGCGTGTGTGAGTTTAAGTTGTCGTCGACTGTGATGTAGTGTTTGGCTGTCTTTCACAATTATGATCAGATAAGACGATCTTCATGGAAAATTTGTCACAATCTAGAACAAAAACGCAAATTGCATTCTCTCCAAATCCAGCCATAACAAATCATTGCAATGGGGTACAACAACATCGCAACTTGTTGATGCGCAGATGACGTGGCTCACGCACGACCTATAATTGGGAGTAAGATCTGTAAACCTGTCACACAACACAAACACACGATGTTTTAGACCAAGGGCATTCAATAACACAAAATCTGGCTCAATGCGCACCTCCTCAATGTCATTAAATGCATATGCTAAATGCCCATTATGCACACAAAGTATGACAAATGGAATGTGTTTGTGAGGGACAATCTTAAATGCGTCTTGGACAGTATTGAACCCTGTAAGCACACACACTGTCGGCTTCGACAATACGGATTCCTCATTTACAAATCCCATCTGTACCAGGTATCCTTGTACCCAATCAATAAAAGTACTGAATTAAAACCCATGTCCCCCCCGGTGTTGCAATGAGAAAATGACGTTCGCATAAAAAAGATCCCTATATAATTATCTATCTCGAAGCTTAACACGAGTCAGCAGCTCAATTTGAGACAAACATGGCATCTCGGGAAGATCCCCTTACCGACATCCTCACATCGGCAATCGCCCACATCAAGCGAATGCTTCCAGATTGGTCACCCCCAGACCTCGGGCACCCATATGCTACCCTGACGCCGTACAAGGGCGGCTATGCTATGTTCGGCAAGCTTAAGCCTGGCGCCCAGATCATGGTCAAAGACGCATCCGGTTACAGGCACCATGGCATCTTTGTCGGGCAGCAAGTGGTGGCACCAGGGGATATCGAAGTCCCGACAGTCGTTGATGTGTGGGGAATTTCTAAGGAGCAGGCCAACGTCTCATTGCGATCCTACGAAGACTTCGTTGCCAACGGCTCTATCTTTGCGGAGGCTTTGTACCCCGAAGGGGCTGCTCTGGATCAGACCCTCTCGGCAAGCCTTGCCCTCGCTCTGGTCAAAGATGCTGAGCAAACCCCATTTGTCTACAACGCCGCATTTAACAACTGCGAGCACTTTGCAACGATGTGTCGCTGCCTCAGGTATGCATGGAAGGCATGCCATCTCATCATTGACGCACAGTTTGCTGAACTGAATACATTCCCTGCATCACATCTGCCTCCCCGCGGTTTTGTAGGTATCTGAATGAATCATCAACACAACTGACATGGATACTACCGGATCCCTATTTTAAACGGAAAATGAACAATAATATTACTAAGGATGACCCGTTGAACAATTTTACACGTCATTCCATCCATTTTTCAAGTACGTCAACGAAGTGAGTCCTGCCAGCGGTGATATGTCGTCCACGTCGGTGTTCGAAATGTCCAGGTGAACCAACGAAGTGAGTCCTGCCAGCGGTGATATGTCGTCCACACGTGTGGACGACATGTTCAGGTGAATCAACGAAGTGAGGCCGGAAAGCGGTGATATGTCGTACACGTCGGTGTTCGAAATGTCGAGGTGCACCAATGGAGTGAGTCCTGCCAGTGGTGATATGTCGTCCACACGTATGCCCTCCATGTTCAGGTGAATCAACGAAGTGAGTCCTGCCAGAGGTGATAATAGGTGTTCGCCCACACGTGTGTACGCCATGTTCAGATGAACCAACGCGGTGAGTCCGGAAAGCTGTGATAGCGAAATGTCTAGGTGAATCAAAGAAGTGAGTCCTTCCAGTGGTGATATGTCGGTCACAAGTGTGTGCGCCATGTTCAGGTGAATCAACGAAGTGAGTCCGTACAGAGCTTGTATGTTGTACAGAGGTGTGTGCGACATGTTCAGGTGTGTCAAAGAAGCGAGTCCGGACAGAGGTGATAATATGTGTTCGTCCACGTAGGTGTGCGACATATTCAGGTGCGTCAACGAAGTGAGTCCGTACAGTGGCGATATGTCGGTCACGTAGGTGTTCGATATGTCCAGGTGAACCAACGAAGTGAGGAAGGACAGAGGCGATATGTCTTGGATCTTGTCTTCGATAGCCGACATTGATTGGTAGGGTACGTATTCCCCACGATTTACACATATTTTCAACTCTTTGAGCCTGCAAATGCGTGATAATGCGTATTCCAAACTGTTATAATGTCTTAAGTGGATCCTTGTGACACACCGGGGTGCGGCGCATCTCCACTGTTTGCAAACGAGAGGCACTTGTTTGAGGTGGGATTCGTTCGAAATCGCATTGGCTAGAATGATCTCCAATACATCTTCATTGATTTCGTCAAA
The DNA here is from genome assembly GCA_013435795.1 of Chlamydomonas sp. ICE-L. Lineage (NCBI taxonomy): Eukaryota > Viridiplantae > Chlorophyta > Chlorophyceae > Chlamydomonadales > Chlamydomonadaceae > Chlamydomonas > Chlamydomonas sp. ICE-L. Next base: position 29,611 of record JACBWV010000720.1, on the reverse strand, counting down.
GGAACTCATTTGTTTGTGAAGTGTGCTGTGCTGATGGTTGTTTATACTGAAGAATGGTTGTTTACACTTCATTCGAGGACGAGAATCCGCCACCGCATCCGTGTGTCATGAATGTACGTTTGCGTGTGGATGCGACAGGTTTCTGCAACTAAATTCCCCTGCCCCACTCCGTGGGGCCCGCGATTCCCATATCGATATAAGAGAGCGCTTGTCTAGCAGACCCATGCTTGACATGTGATAACAGGCTTAGTTTCTGCTAAAGGATTATTGATGCGCACGATGTTAGCCATCAGTTTGACTTTTCAGGGTACTTTGAACATAATGGGCGTTCCTGCCTCCCGGCCGATTTTTTTTAAATTTCTAATCAGGATTTAGAGCTTCCTGAACGACTCGTTAGCTTGAGACATCAGCACCAAGGAATCACAAATCCGCTCAACTCAAGGAACTCAAATCCTCAACTCAAGGAACTCAAGTCCTGTTGCTGAACACAATCACATGAGGAGGCTTGAACATCAATGACTCAGACTGGTACATGGAACTGATCACTGTACTCGGTTACAAATCTTGAATTGGTCAACTTTTCAGAATCCCCATATAAGGTGTCCCAATATCAAATGTCCCTAGCTGTATGGGTCTTCCTCCTCCAATTCTTAGTAAATTTCCGGGCTGTGGATATCTTGACAGAAGACGCGTCCACCGCGATTCACAGCGGTCACGATCATACGAGAAATTTTCACATATCCAAGTGAGGTTCCGTCTTTCAGGTCCATGTTTATGAGATGCGGTAGCCAGGACAAAAGTCTAGTCGCGCCCATAGTGGCCTGCTGTATGGCTTTCGACACCTTGGCATGTCCATACTGGGCAGGGGGGGGGTTGAGGATTTTCGGCTCCACAACGAAAAGGGTGTTGATAGCATGTGAGAATACAAGGGCGCTTCCGTTGGAGATCTTGTAGCAGCCGTCATCGAAGAAGTACTCCACAGCGACGAGGAACAAACGTGACGGTGGGGATGTGTGGTGTCTTTGTTTAATAAGGTGAAGCAATGCGTCATACTTCAAGATGCGTGGATCACCGGAAACAGCCGATGACGCCCGCAGTGCATGGAGACGGCTGACATTCTGGCAGTGGAGGCGATCAAGAAACTTGGTTGTGCCGAGAATGTCCATGTCCAGCGACAACGCCTTTCCTAGTTTGCGAACTGGTTTTGAAATGGGCTGACAAGGCGGGATATATATATCGGTCGGCATCGCGTCGATGAATACTCTTTTTCTTCGCGCAATCGCTCAATGTTTTTTATCAGGTATGGATGTTGCGTTGTTTACACTCGACGGAAGTGTACGGTACACCTTATGGTGTAACCTTATGGTGTAGCAACCCACGGGGCAGTGGAACACCATCATGTTTTTTGTAGCCCATCAACAACACGCATCCCTGCAAAATGGAAGCGGTCTCCCTTGACCCAACAGTTCCATGCAGTGCAGCCTTGCGATTGTGAGAGCAGAGGAGCGGTCCCGGTCCGAGTAAGTGCTGGTTTCTGGAGAGAATCGCAGTCCTCGTACCTCAGGGTACCGCTTGATCGAGTTGTTGTCGACAAGAGAGGGGGCTAAGCCCCCCCTCCTGTGTTTTTCTTGGATTTGTTTACGTGTGCAGTACACCCTCACCGCCAACTGGTCGCGATAAGAGACCTTTGGAGTCTCCTTCAATGGGGTGTGACCCAACAAATCGTAACCTAGACGAATCTGCCCTTCCGTGGTTATTTGGACACTTGGAATTTTGTAAACACATTCCTTCTTGGCACCGGTTTCCCAAGACATGAGAGTCGTCTTGAACTCATCTGTCACATGAACCTCCTCTTTGAAGAGGCGCTTGCAGGAAGCGAACATAGATCCCGTAGGCACAGCTACCTCTCCTGGTCCGGTAGCCTTCAGAGTCGTGATTGCAGAACCATATGCTACGCGAACCCTCAGGTCAGGATGATCCAACTTCATGTTGCGCTTGATCCCTGCCCAAAATGAGTCCATGATCTGCTCTTGATGCGTCAAGCAGAGATCTTCCGTGCTGGAACGGCAGACCAGGGCCGGGGGCAATGGCATTTTCTTCGCACATGTTGAGCACGCGGATGAGTGTGCCGCAAAAACGTTGAGCTGCCACCACCGCATCGATGGCCTCAGCTGACACCAGCTGTTTGTAAGAACATACCAATGTACCGTGACGTGGCGACCCCTCATTCATGCCATGCCCACAGAATAACAAAAGAGCAACGTCCACTGAGGGTTCCAACAACCAAGCCAATTGGTCCATGACGGTCCTCCGGCACACGGTGCCTTCGAGAACATTGATCTCCATACCAGAACCCAAAACCTTGTTGACAAAAACATCATGGTCCTTCATGGCTCCGCCACATCTGTACCCCTTTAAGTCCCTTGGCAGCGTACCACACTCTTGCAATGTGTGAATAAGCAAGAATCCCAACCCGTCTACGTAGTAACTTGGAAAAATGAACAAGGCGCGACGAGTCTTCACGGACGCCATCATGTGCTCTCAAATCTAATCCGGTACCGCGAATTAATAATAATCCGCCGCGTTGTTGTTATGCTCAAATCAATGACGATCGATTTCCAGTGTTGCAACCTTCTCAAGCCGCCGCGTGGCATGATGTGTGATAAGGATGGACTACACGCTGCCTCTGCCGTGCGTGATGTGGCTGGGCGATAAGCCGCCGCCGCCGCATCAGTTCCGTGCGTGTGCGTGATGAGTCTGGACGAGGATCCGCCGGCGTGCATGGATTGCTTTGACATTGAGATGCATGAGATTGCATTCAATCGTCAGCACTTTGTCTCTGTACGTTTATATATAGCGTTTCCTTGTCTGCTGCGCCTTTAGGGACATGAACATGGAGCCGCCCCCCCTGCAAAACCAACTACCCTTCTACGTCACCCAAGAGCAGTTCGTTGCATGCGAGCTCCGCATCATGCAACGCATGCATCAACATTTGAACGACATTAATGATATGCGCGCTGAGCTCATCGCAGCCAACATGCACATGCAACAACAGATCAACGACGTGCGCGACGCAGTGCGGGCGCTGGAGCACAGGTGCGGTGTTAGGACACTGACCTGTGCGGCGGTTGCGCTAAATTCGAGATTTTAACCGGGCACTTTTTGACACTGTTACACTCAGACCGGTGAATAATGTTACAGTATAATGTCCATCTGCCGTTTGCGTGCGTCCTCCGATACATTCGGCAGTGTTCCGCCGTTTGCGTGTGTCCTCCTCCGATGGACAAGTCAGATCTTTCGCGAGTCCGCAGCTGAATTCCCCTGCCCCACTCCGTGGGTCCCGCGATTCCCTTTCATGATCCCGTAATAGTTTGTTAAGCAGACGCCTGCTTGAGACGGTATTTAATGAAAGATGAATCGCGGATTCGAGGAATGACTCATGGATGTTGGTACTGACGACTGCTCAACATAAGGAGTAAAAAGCTGTGCATGTATAATCAAGTATGCCTTTCAAGGTGGGTTTTAAATCGTTGAACATTGGAGTGCAATGTGCAAGGTATGCCGATGTGCGTCAATTGTTTGGATTTCCTGACAGTTTGCAGGTTTTGTTTCTACAACGCAATGCGTTAGAGGCGTACGTCAAGGACGATAGCATACCCTTAGACCCTCAAAAAATGTGGCATGAGAATATTCATATCCGCAAATGCAATCTCAACGGACTCGTCTGTGCGCTTATGAGGAGACTGACACTGTTGGAGCACATGCGAGCATGGGAGAACAATAAGGATGGACCTAGACGGAGGGCATGCATTGTTGAGATTTATGTGGAGTGGAATGTATTAGAAAGGAGACTAACCCGCATCATTGCATCCGACGCTGTTGTGGGCGATTCCGTGATCCGCTTCTGCCCAAACGAAACCACTTGTCTTGCCAGACAGTTGGACCCAACCCTATTGTCATCAATTCCACCTGACGTAATAGAGAACATAATAAGTATGGTAAGGGAGCCAGACGCGAATGCGCTACGCGCAGCATCTCCTACAATCGACGCTCAGTATGTGCCGACGAAGATTAGGAAGATGTTCGTCGTTCTGGACCAGATTGCTGTTTAGTTTTGTAGTAAGCGTATCTGAAGGTTCAGGAGATTGGGTTTAGCTCAGAGAAATTCCATGCAGCATGAAATTGCCAACGAGGCTTCGAAAGCCGCCGTGTCGTGGGTGAGAATGAATGGACGGATGGGGGGCATGCGAAAGCCGCATGTGAAAAAAAAATTGACTGAATTGTCATAAAAGAAACCTATAACCACCACTAACACCCACAAATACCCACAAACACAATGGCAAACTTTACTGAATTATACAACGATGTTGCCAATGACACTTCGGGCGTTCCGTCGGATCCATTTTGCGATCGCGCAAGAGAACTCATTCCGCCCATGGCGCGCGTTTGGGAGGTACTTGCAAAGCTCGCCATTCAATCGTGGGACAACGAAATACAAAAGGTCTGCTACGGAGAATTGACTGCCAACGACTACACAGACGGAAACCACGCCAAGCTGTTTATCCTCAATCTGATGACAGTCTCGCCGGACAATATCATATGCGATCCCCGCTTCCAAGGCATGCTTCTTGGTTTGGAAGCCGTCTTCCCGTACAATCCTTTTTGTTCCGATCACCCTCACATCACACGCAAGATTGTAAGCAGTCTGTTCATTGAGGTGGATGACGAGATGATCGATTGGGTGTCATCTGATGGATTCGTCAATATGGAATGGGACTTTGTACAGCACATAGCGTCCCAGTGGTTGCGATCGTGGTGCTCGGCTCGCAAGATCCAGCGCACGTACCGCAATTACATCGAGCACAAAGAGATCCAGCGCCAAAAGCGCCTCCTCATCACAATCCCCAGGATCGTGTCATTGCTCAAGGATTGCAAGGGTCGCGAATAAGTAATTATTCGAGAACAACTGTTTTTTTTTTACCTTTTTCCTCAAAGTCCAGACACTGCATCACCCGGCTCGGATGCCAGGTCCGCCGAATGAGCTCCTCCCTGATGAATTACGGTTTACCAAAGAGGCTACTCGGAATATCATCTTCGAGAACCTCTTAAACCTGCTGCACCCCCCCAACGTTGCCCAAAAGCAACGATCTGCAGTCTGGATGAGTATAAGGTGTGTCCCACTTTATTTGAGAACAATATGATCGTGATCGGGGCAGATGCCACCGGTGCATGTGAGAAGTTCCCCAGTCATGTCCCGTGCGCCTTTGTCAACATTCCTATGGGAGAAATCGTTGAGATATTCAGTCTGTCAGGCGACGGCACATTCAAGACCGGTGCCACCCTGGAACTCAAAATAGGTGACGAACACACATGGCATGCGGTAGACGCCCTACGAAGGGACATGATCAAGAAATGGTTTGATGTGGACGAGGCGGTGTTCCTGCCACCACGGACCATCACAGTGTTAGTGCCTCGTTACACCACCATCTATGACACGAGTGATGCTGGCGAGGGCACATGCAGCCTGTCATGCACCACTGGGGACACGCCGTTGCATGTCGGAGACCGCATCGGATTGTATGCCACACTGCGTAGTTTCGGCAGACATACGGTTTGCCATGCTGACGATTCATACCACAGCTTGGTGTTCGAATGCGAAGGCATCACGGCGGTAGTGAACGAGTTGATCACAAACTCTGGATCACGCCGGAGCGCATGAAAAGGTGTACGATCAACTTTACTGTTCCGCCGACTGTAGCGAGTCGTTCCTATTTTTATATATATATATGTAAACATGTATACGTGTACGTAAATGTCTTCAACAACCCGCAATTCCTCTTCTACTTCAAAACGTAAGAAGACTTCTGGAGATGCGACTTTTGCAGCTAAGCTGGCTGTGTTCATGTTGAACGCTCAATCACACGACATTCATTTTTCCGAGAAGGAGGGCTTCCTTCACTCGAGTGATTATGTGAAGGGTATAATCCCCCTTTTGCATATGAACATCAGTCGCGAGGGGTTTCAAGTGGTTATGAGCACTACGAAGGGTAATTTGTCCATTGCCCTAGCTCAGTTGTGTAGTAGCAAGAACATCGAGGATATTCTTTCTTTCGAAAAGTTCAGTTGCCTGCGTCAGTGTGCTTTTACAAGTGACGTTCTTGTTGACCGTTTCGTAGACACGATTGAGACTTCATATGAGACCCGTAAGAACGGAATTAAGTTGGTGAAGCAGTTGGCTAAGCACCAGCGATGGCAGGTGAGTGCCGGTATCATCCCCGAGTCCTCGATCGCGTGGTCTGAGAATCTTTAAATACAAAAAAAATTGAAAGGTTTTTCGGAACGTTAGGAATACAACAACAACCTCCTCACACCCCTTAATATACTGCATCTGTCATACGAAATGTTTGGAATCTCTGACGTCTTCGCAATCATTGCGTCCCGACCCAAGGTATTCGTCATTTACGACAACCCGACTTTCGTCGCCAAGCCGACTTTCGTCGCCAAGCCTGTGTTAACACGCAAAGGGATGTCCCACCCCAAGAAGTAATCTGGATGAGAAGGTGTTCCTGTTTCAAGTATTTGAAACAAAACGGGGCCAAAATCAGCACCTCCACGTGGTGGCCCTGGATACCCAACCAAGCTGAAACAAATAAAACAAATAGACAATACAAAAAACGGTTGTCTATTTGTTTTATTTGTTTTTGGATGTTTCATTTTACTGTAGCGAGTCAGTTCGGCACAAGACTGACCACAAATCATCTGTCGACCGTTTTTGTAAGGAGTATTTAGCCGTTCCGACATCGGATTTGTATTTAGCCGTTCCGACATTGGATTTGTTAAGCATCGATGAGGCGGGTTTTTACATTGGTGACACTTGTCGCAGAGGGTACTGTCAACGCGGCAAACGTTTAAATATCCAAATTTCTAGGACATTGCGAATGTCCAAATTGACACTAATTGCTGCCGTTTCTGCTAAAGGTATCGTTCATTACAAGATCCTTGATCACAATTGCAAGAAAGTCGACTTTGTACAGTTTGTATCTGAGTTACATGTACAGCGGGGTACAGTCGCTGTCCTTGACAATTCCTGTCCTTGACAGTTCCATCATTCATATCCGTATTGACAGTTGGTGAAGCAGTTGGCTAAGCACCAGCGATGGCAGGTGAGTGCCGGTATCATCCCCGAGTCCTCGATCGCGTGGTCTGAGAATCTTTAAATACAAAAAAAATTGAAAGGTTTTTCGGAACGTTAGGAATACAACAACAACCTCCTCACACCCCTTAATATACTGCATCTGTCATACGAAATGTTTGGAATCTCTGACGTCTTCGCAATCATTGCGTCCCGACCCAAGGTATTCGTCATTTACGACAACCCGACTTTCGTCGCCAAGCCTGTGTTAACACGCAAAGGGATGTCCCACACCAAGAAGTAATCTGGATGAGAAGGTGTTCCTGTTTCAAGTATTTGAAACAAAACGGGGCCAAAATCAGCACCTCCACGTGGTGGCCCTGGATACCCAACCAAGCTGAAACAAATAAAACTATTTATATTTGTTTTATTTGTTTTTGGATGTTTCATTTTACTGTTCCGCCGACTGTAGTTACACATATGTATGTATAATGCTTGATGTGAACTGTGGGCTCCCCTCCGGTCGCCCACCCGCTCGGTTCCTCGTGGACTCCTTTGTGGGGCTCCCCTCCGGTCGCCCACCCGCTCGGCTCCTCGTGGACTCCTTTGTGGGGCTCCCCTCCGGTCGCCCCGCTGGGGGAAAGAGGTGAAAGGGGCTCCGCGCTTGTTGAATACAAAATCCTGGGCTTCCCTTATTTTTATCTTCGAGAAGACAGCTTCATGTTGACGATGACCATACGCTGGGCACGGTTGGTTGCTGAGTACTTAGCACAGCATCCTTTGGCAGACACATTGGAGCATGACTTGCACACGTACACCCTGGTGTCCGAACACCGGAACCCAAAGCGTTGGAACACACCGGCGTCCTTCTCAAACGTGCACTGCATTACGCTGCTGTACGCCGTTTTGAACGTACTCAGCAGTGTCGTGGCTCCCTCGATATGTTCGATTCTATACTGATGAGAGACTTCTCCATTCAGGAACTTTTGCAACCTTTCTCTCGATTCGACGAGATTCTCAGGATCTACGCCGCACTCGCGCATCAGTTTCTCCATGTCGGCAGCATTTTCAGCAGGGGTAGACTCTCCGCGATAACCACAGAACGCCGTGAATCCGTCGAATACTTCCTGCATGGATACGAACTTCTGTCCGGTATCTGTCACGGACATTGCAAACTGCTTGATCTTGTCGTGTTTCTTGAGGTCTGGGAATTGGAATGCGGGAATCGGAAATGCCTCCTCAAACATGTACCTGACTTGCTTTGCCCCCAGGTCTTTGAGTACTGCGAGGGTCTTGTTGGCGGTCGTTTTTCCTTCAACAGACGTCTGAATGCGTCGCATTATATCTGTCTGTTTCACCACTTTTTCAGAGAGTTCATCGATGTTTGCAGCGACGAATTCGATCACAGAGGGGACCTTGTGTGTTTGATTTGCATCGACGACATTCTGTATGATCTCTGTGCACAGATGCGCGATGATTCCTTCTCTTTCCACGGTGTCCTCGTGGTCTTCCTCGCGCACCTCTGTCTCTGACTCGTCGGATGTGTCATCGCCGTTTGCTTCTGCGCGTTTCCACAGGAATTTATGATACATCGCTGTCTGCATCTGCAGCACCACATTCGGAAACATTGACTGATCAATTTCAAAGTATTCTGTGCCGATGTCTTTTCTTTCGATCACATCGTCATTGTGACGGAGCATGTTCAGTAGGCATTTTTCGGCTTCCCTCGACTTGTTGCTCTGTACGCCAATGACAAAGACCATCTGCGATCCGTTTGGATAATTCGATAATCTCTTGTGGAACGGTTTTGTTGTGTGCCCGATCTTGATGATTACCTCATCGGATGTGAGTGTGTGCGTGACAAACTCGCGCTCGATGATACCGTACACAACGTTTGATGTCCTGTGTGCCATCGAATGATACAGTTGTTCTCAAATAAATCGTATTGTTGATGATTACGTTTACACCATATTCCTCCTCTTTCGACCGGAAGCTACCCAATAAGATTCTCAGGATCTACTTGCTCGCGCGCGAAGATAATGTGTGTGCGATGGCCATGTGCAGTATGTCCGCGTTACATTTCACAATACATGCTGATCCAAATGAACTGCTACCCCAACCGAAGCACACGCCGTCCTATACTCCGCAATATGTTTAGGAGTCATAGCAACAACGTCATCAGGCGAGAACGACAACAACTTTTTCCTGAGACGGTCCTCAGCCGCATGACGGGCAGTAGCTTCATTGTCGGCACGGTCCTCTGCCTCACGCCGGGCATTAGCTTCCGAACGAAGTGCAGTAGCTTCTGCGTGACGTGCAGTAGCTTCATTGTCGGCACGGTCCTCAGCCTCACGCCGGGCAGTAGCTTCATTTTCAGCACGATAGGCATCAGCACGACGGTGGAAGTACATGAAAAGCGCAATGGTTGTTGCAACCGCTACAGTCAGCGGAACAGTAAAATGAAACATGAAACATATATCAGATGGAAATAAATAAAAAATGTAATAATAAATTTACGACATCGCCGTTAGAAAATTGGCGTTAAGAATGGTTTCTGAATTGTGTTAAAAACTTATGTGTTTACGAACATCAGTCGCTTCAGAATTTGGGATTCCCCCAAACATCACCTTTGACATTGTTCAAACAAACCCCGATAATCCATGGGATTGGGGGCAATTGAGTGCGAACTCAAATATATTATTACCATCTGACACAGGCGTTTGCAATATTCTCTAATAATCTTCTCCGCTCTGAAAACCCTGTTATTCCATTATATTCTCTAATAATTCTGAAGGGGTCAAAACCCTACCTATATGAGTTCATTATACTCTTTCAAGAGTCTACTCCGACACACAAGATACCTAGGGTTGGTATTTACATGTCTCCAACTTTTTTGTATCTTTATAGCTGCTTCACGTCTTTTCACTATCCCATAAATTTCTTTGTCGCTAATTAACATGTTGGGATTTGTGCTCAATCCACGCCAATCCCATGCTTCATCTGGGTTTTCTAGTACAATGTCAAGCGTGATGTTGGGGTTTCTACTCAACCCGCGCCAATCCCACGATTTCCCTGGGTTGGCTTGTACTATTTCCCACGTAACGATCGGGTTTGTACTGATATAATACCAGTTCCACGGTTTATCTGGGTTACTGAGTACAATGTCATTAGTGATGTTTTTGTTCATGCTTAATACAATCCAATCCCATGGTTTATCTGGGTTGTTCTGTACAATATCCCATGTAATGTTAGGGTTTCTGCTCAACATATTCCAATCCCATGGTTTATCTGGGTTGTTGAGTACAATGTCCATTGTGACATTAGGGTTCATACTTAATCCTATCCATTTCCATGGTTTGTGTGGGTTGGTTTGTACAATATCCCATGTAATGTTAGGATTTGTGCTCAACATATTCCAATCCCATGGTTTATATGGGTTGGATTGTACGTCGCCCCAAGTAATACTCGGGTTGCTACTCAACCAATACCAACTCCATTTTTTGTATGGGTAACTCAACACCATACCCAACGTAGTGCATGGATTTCTACTTAACCAATACCAATCCCACATTTTGTCAGGATTGTTGATTACAATGTCCTGAGTGATGTTGAGATTCATGCTCAACCCACCCCAATCCCATTGTTTGTTAGGGTTACTCGAGACAATCTCCCACGTAATGATCTGTTTTCTGCTCAACCATTCCCAATCCCATGCCTTGTCAGGATTTGCGAGTATCGCACCCCATGTTAAACATGGATTAGAACTCAACCCCCCAAAAATCCATTTGCATTCTTCGCATTTGAGACGCCTCAATATATGATCGGTTAACTCATCAGTAGAAATAACAGACTTCATGCCGTGTTGTGTAATGGTGATTTATGATTGAATGGAAGTTATATGTTTATACTTGTATGGTTTATGTTTACTGCCCCGTGGATTTCTACACCATTATTAAACACGAAGCGGTTTCATTTTATGACTCTTGTATAAATATGAGCATTGATGAGGCTGCGCAAGCCACCGTGGTGTCGTGTGGACAAGGAGTATGCGAAAGCCTCCGCCTCGGCATGTGAGGATGCGGCATGATGTGTCGTGATAGAGTGCGTGCGTGCGTGTCTTGTGTATTCAGTCTGATTAATTGGCTGACATTGGTGTTCCTCCTCTCTTTGCGCGTGTACTCAGATGTTTTTCGATCGTCGTCGACAGTGAGTGTTGTGTTGTGTTCCTCAGTTTGCGTGTGTACGTGTACGTGTACAGTGAAACAAGTTGACACCCCTTTATCGATTCTTGCATTCTATTGTTTGCCCGCAAAGAACAAATACCATTGACCAGCTTGGTGTTGAAGACTGAAGCTGACAAGACGTCACATCTCGTCCACAATATCAGACTTCCACTCCATTATATGACAGAGTGGAAGTCTGATATTGTGGACGAGATGTGTCCGACTGTAATGGGACATAATCCTTCCACAGGAACTTGAGGACGGTCCCCGCCAATGAGACCATCCGTGTCCACGATGTCAAGGCGTTGCTCGACCGTCTCGTCCCTCAGCATCAGTACCGTGAATGCATCGAATAAAGAAGTGTGCTGTGAATAAGAGTACGCTGACTTGTTTATACTCGTCTACGAGTGTACGAGGGTTCGAAATACGGCGTGTGTTCGATCGCGTCAGATGGACGATGTTCGACGAGGATGATAAAGCATGCCCCCTCAATCGTGTCTAACCAACAATTTTACACCCCCTTATCACTCCCTTTTTGCATATTGTATCGATTCTTGCACTATCTTTCCACTCGATTCCCTGTTTTCCAGAAAAGAATGCCTTGACCAGTCTGTTGCTGAAGACTGCTGCCGCGGGTCCATAGTGGGACTCTATCCACCGGGCCTTGAGGTCCCCGGCCCACACCACGTCCGAACACTCCCCCGTCACCTCCACCACCTCCTCGAGCCACTCGGCAAGGGGGTTGGCGCTGTCCGCAATACCAGACTTCCACTCGGTCATCGATACCGGTAGTTTGTCGAAGATGCTTGAGCGCCCCGGTCGACTTAAGTGCTCTATGAACAGCTGCGCCAGCGCCGACAGCCAAGTGGGCAATATTTTGGTAAGGTTCCGTCGCTCAACTCGTTCTCGTGCTCTGGGTCGGGTTGTTGCACAAAGTTTGAGCGCATGGGAACCACGATCATCCTTTTGACAAATGCGTTGTCTCCTCCGTCGAACTTTGGACAATCGCCTTCGTTGAATACCATGACGACCCCAGCCTGCCAGATGAATTCGAAAGCGTCCGCAGAGCCACATGAGCGCCCTTCGATACACACACCCTCCCCCCCCGCAATGTTTTTGATCAACGCCTCGTCCAGAGGGATGTTGGATTTCATTTCGTCTGCCACCAGTAGCCTGAGACCTTTCATGGCCTCGAGACCCGCGTCGTGGTCATCCCGGCTCCTTGCAAACGACCCCTTTGTCAGGAACTTTTTTCCATTACTGCTCTTGTACGAGCTGAAGAAGCTGCCCATGAGCGTCATAAGGGTACTTTTTCCGTTGTCTCCGGATGTTTTATCGGTGAAGGCTAGGAATTTCTTCTCATCGCGTCGACCTGTTAGGAGACCCGCGAAAAATGAGAGCACGACGTCACGCTCCTCTTCCACTGGCAGAATTTTTAGAAAGAAGTCGTCTAGCTCCTCTTTGCATCTTTGGAGGTTGTGGTTGTCCTCCTCTCCCTGGTAATCCCACTTCGCACACCTGCTAATATTGTCGGTAATCTCTACGTTTCTGAAAACTACGTTGTCCCTCGACAAGCTGTCAAATACACCGTTGTTGACCGCAAAGAGGTCAGGGTTGACATCGAGGTTATCGGTGAACGTTTCGTCTAGGACGAGAAGTGCGATGGCTTGAAGTAACACAGAACGCCCCTTAACCGTGTCGACAAACCCCCGAATCTTCTTATTCGTCTTGTTATTCTTCTCAGCAGGGAATTTGGATTTTAACTCGAGTTTGATTACTTTGATTATCATCAAGTTGCTTAAGTTCGACCAGCGATTGGTAGCAGGGTCGCAGTAGTACATGTCACCTACGCATTCTTTCCTGTTGAGTTTTGGCACACACTTGATTCTGGTGAAGAATTCTGGTGCGGCCTCCATGAACTTCTCCGCCAACGTATCCTCTTTGATTGATGACGAAAACGAGTCATCATCATCATCATCTCCCCTCTTCATGTTGATGTTGATGGTGTTGTTGACCAGGAAGATGTTCTGCGTGATCCCGTACATGTTCTTCGCGTGGGACTCTTGCGCCTTGAAGATCATGTTATGGATTGTGTTGATGACCTGCTTGTCTCGGATAGTTGCGTTGCTCGTGTTGGATCTCACATTTACGTATTGGTTGTCACTTCCCATATTCATTAATGCGATTTGCAAGCCGTCGGTGCTCTTCAAGATGGCACTGTTAATTGTTTTGCCATCCATGGTCCGCAGCTCGCATTCGAATGGTCCTTGGTCGATAGGCACGTTCTTGATGAACCCTGGGTCTTCATGGATTGGGAACTTGTCGATCATCGATCCATAATATATTTCATCTACCTCCACCATGTATTTGTTCTTGTGGATGGCTCCTTTCGCTCCGTTGTCAATCTTGAACTCGATGCTATCGTTTACGACATTCAATGATACCATGTTGTCAATTGCCAATTCTAGCTTTACCTTGAGGTCTTTGATGATGCGATCCTTGTCGATTTCCTCGCCCTGTTTGTTGGCGTTGTCCCATTTTAGGATCCATTCGGCGTACCCCATCGGGTCATCCTGCTTGGCAAGGAAGCGGAGTGTCCCTAGAGTGATATTTGTCGGCTTCAGATTTGCCCACACCTGTTCGTGCTTGGTGTCACAGAATTTATCGGGGCATTTTTTTGCAAAAGACTTCCATATATCGAGGCGCTGAGTGTCGGTTCCTGCGTCGACTGTATTCTTCAGCGCCATCCCGACCTTCAACCATGAATCGTATCCGCTGGCTCTTTGTGCGTCTAGAATGTCCACGAGATTGTATAGGGATTCCACATTCCTTCCATGCTGCGAGTCGAATGTCTTTTTAGTCTGTGACACGTTTTGGATCTTGTACTGGTCGATTTCCTCCTGACCGTATTTGGTGTATATGCTGTGCCCCCCGTGCGGATGCACACGGATGCTCAGATTCTGCACGAGTGTATCGAGATCCATATTCTGTACGTCAAGTTTCTTGAGCGAGCCTGCTCCAGTATCAAGTTGGTACCAGGCAGTGACTTTCCACGGGTGGGTCTCATCCGGTTTCTTCGATCCGTACAAGAACCACCTGCCTCCCGGGGTGATCACGCTTTTGTCATATATCTTTCCGGGATCCATTTCGGCCATTCCTGGGATGCAAATGGTGCTCGAGAACGCCATGTGTTCGGTCATATCGTTGACGAAGTGCTCTCTGATGGCGAGTTGGATCTCTGGGTGTGTGATGACATTTGGCATGACCACGTGGAGACCATCTTTGTACACCCCCAAGTGTTTCTTGTCGAGTCTTGGATTTGGCTTCTCGAGGATCACGACGTCCATGTGCTGCTGGTCTACAAAGTACTTGGTGGCCGACACGAGCGCGTCCATGAAATTCTCGATGTGCTTCTGTGTGTACATGCGCTCAGGGGTGTTCTGTCGCATGTCCAGGTCAACTATGATTGGTGAGGTGTCTGTATGGGTCTCTACGATGGACAGGTGTCGACCCTCATCCCTGAGCGCGTGCACGTAGGCCTCGCGGAACGCCTGTGACTGAGGTCCACCATCAGGGATCGCAAACGATCCGAACATGGGGTCCCCCATAGCACCGTGGGTTGCCTCGGTGGGAGCAGGGAAGTTCTTGACATGTGCCGCCGCCAGAAGAACATCGAGGGATGACATATCGGGTGTTTAATAAACATTGTATGATTCTTCTTTAAGCTTTTCCCTCACTATTTTTGCCAGATCTTTGATTGCCATATTTCTGTTTCTTTGGTATTCGCACTGTTTTGCCGTGTCCCTTGCTCCATACGTTGGTCCCTCCGGGTCAAACTGCATAATTTCCCTGAATTCTGTGAGTAGCCTTGCTAGGATGACCCCTTCGTTTTCTTCTTTGCTGACTCCGATGAGTATCTCCTTGAATTTTTCTTCTATCTGTCTGTACCGCCTTTTTGATAGCATGGACTGCCCCTTTTTCATGGGGGCATCAGAAGCAGTAGCAGAGGTAAATGATGATCCCGTATTGTCTTCAGTGCCCATACTACCTGAGTGATTTGTCTTAGTAATGCTTGTGAGATTGTAGTAGTAATGCCTTGTATTATCGTTTTCACTTTATACATAATCGATTGGATTGTTTCTACATTACATTCCCCTCCAAAAAATAGATCGAGTGCGCATGTGCTTCGCAGAGCGCAACTCCCCTGCACTTTGCTTGACCTCCCAAGCGTTTCAATGAAAATCCCAAGCTTTACATCGAGAAGCCCAGTGCATGGTGTATGTAAGTCAATTAACGTTTTAATGTTTTAACATCACAATGTTACAGTCGGAGACGCAATTTGTGGGACACCCTACCGATGACCCTTGAACCCAATGGGTAGATCAGCTAAAGGCGAGTACATATTTTTGCCCTTCATCTCTGTATTTCAGCATTTAAGCTGGCCCAAAGGTATCGTTGGTGACATGGTTTATGAAGTGAGGAAGATAATTCAGATGATGAATCAACAAGCGAAGAGAGTAGACGTCATGCGTCAAAGAAGACCCTGAGTAGGAATGTACCGTTGTTGCCGCTGTTACCGCTGTTACCGTTGTTACCGCTGTTACCGTTGTTACCGTTGTTACAATTTAGTTGGTTACACTGTTTTATTAAGAAGATGAGAATTCAGATGATGAATCGTCTTGAAAAAAGAAGGATATCATGAATTAATAATTAATATTACCATGTTACCAATGATACCAATAAAAAGTAAGTATATTAAAATGTCACTTTTCACTTTACAATATGAAAAATGAAAAATGCAATTTTCTCATACCCCTATGAAATTTGTGGTAACGTTGGTAACGTTGGTATCGTTGGTGACATGGTTTATGAAGTGAGGAAGATAATTCAGATGATGAATCAACAAGCGAAGAGAGTAGACGTCATGCGTCAAAGAAGACCCTGAGTAGGAATGTACCGTTGTTACCGCTGTTACCGTTGTTACCGTTGTTACAATTTAGTTGGTAACACTGTTTAATAAGAAGATGAGAATTCAGATGATGAATCGTCTTGAAAAAAGAAGGATATCATGAATTAATAATTAATTACCATGTTACCAATGATACCAATAAAAAGTAAGTATATTAAAATGTCACTTTTCACTTTACAATATGAAAAATGAAAAATGCAATTTTCTCATAACCCTATGAAATCTGTGGTAACGTTGGTATCGTTGGTGACATGGTTTATGAAGTGAGGAAGATAATTCAGATGATGAATCAACAAGCGAAGAGAGTAGACGTTATGCGTCAAAGAAGACCCTGAGTAGGAATGTACCGTTGTTACCGCTGTTACCGTTGTTACCGTTGTTACAATTTAGTTGGTTACACTGTTTTATTAAGAAGATGAGAATTCAGATGATGAATCGTCTTGAAAAAAGAAGGATATCATGAATTAATAATTAATATTACCATGTTACCAATGATACCAATAAAAAGTAAGTATATTAAAATGTCACTTTTCACTTTACAATATGAAAAATGAAAAATGCAATTTTCTCATACCCCTATGAAATTTGTGGTAACGTTGGTAACGTTGGTATCGTTGGTGACATGGTTTATGAAGTGAGGAAGATAATTCAGATGATGAATCAACAAGCGAAGAGAGTAGACGTCATGCGTCAAAGAAGACCCTGAGTAGGAATGTACCGTTGTTACCGCTGTTACCGTTGTTACCGTTGTTACAATTTAGTTGGTTACACTGTTTATTAAGAAGATGAGAATTCAGATGATGAATCGTCTTGAAAAAAGAAGGATATCATGAATTAATAATTAATATTACCATGTTACCAATGATACCAATAAAAAGTAAGTATATTAAAATGTCACTTTTCACTTTACAATATGAAAAATGAAAAATGCAATTTTCTCATACCCCTATGAAATCTGTGGTAACGTTGGTATCGTTGGTGACATGGTTTATGAAGTGAGGAAGATAATTCAGATGATGAATCAACAAGCGAAGAGAGTAGACGTCATGCGTCAAAGAAGACCCTGAGTAGGAATGTACCGTTGTTACCGCTGTTACCGTTGTTACCGTTGTTACAATTTAGTTGGTTACACTGTTTTATTAAGAAGATGAGAATTCAGATGATGAATCGTCTTGAAAAAAGAAGGATATCATGAATTAATAATTAATATTACCATGTTACCAATGATACCAATAAAAAGTAAGTATATTAAAATGTCACTTTTCACTTTACAATATGAAAAATGAAAAATGCAATTTTCTCATACCCCTATGAAATTTGTGGTAACGTTGGTAACGTTGGTATCGTTGGTGACATGGTTTATGAAGTGAGGAAGATAATTCAGATGATGAATCAACAAGCGAAGAGAGTAGACGTCATGCGTCAAAGAAGACCCTGAGTAGGAATGTACCGTTGTTACCGCTGTTACCGTTGTTACCGTTGTTACAATTTAGTTGGTTACACTGTTTATTAAGAAGATGAGAATTCAGATGATGAATCGTCTTGAAAAAAGAAGGATATCATGAATTAATAATTAATATTACCATGTTACCAATGATACCAATAAAAAGTAAGTATATTAAAATGTCACTTTTCACTTTACAATATGAAAAATGAAAAATGCAATTTTCTCATAACCCTATGAAATCTGTGGTAACGTTGGTATCGTTGGTGACATGGTTTATGAAGTGAGGAAGATATTTCAGATGATGAATCAACAAGCGAAGAGAGTAGACGTCATGCGTCAAAGAAGACCCTGAGTAGGAATGTACCGTTGTTACCGCTGTTACCGTTGTTACCGTTGTTACAATTTAGTTGGTTACACTGTTTTATTAAGAAGATGAGAATTCAGATGATGAATCGTCTTGAAAAAAGAAGGATATCATGAATTAATAATTAATATTACCATGTTACCAATGATACCAATAAAAAGTAAGTATATTAAAATGTCACTTTTCACTTTACAATATGAAAAATGAAAAATGCAATTTTCTCATACCCCTATGAAATTTGTGGTAACGTTGGTAACGTTGGTATCGTTGGTGACATGGTTTATGAAGTGAGGAAGATAATTCAGATGATGAATCAACAAGCGAAGAGAGTAGACGTCATGCGTCAAAGAAGACCCTGAGTAGGAATGTACCGTTGTTACCGCTGTTACCGTTGTTACCGTTGTTACAATTTAGTTGGTTACACTGTTTATTAAGAAGATGAGAATTCAGATGATGAATCGTCTTGAAAAAAGAAGGATATCATGAATTAATAATTAATATTACCATGTTACCAATGATACCAATAAAAAGTAAGTATATTAAAATGTCACTTTTCACTTTACAATATGAAAAATGAAAAATGCAATTTTCTCATACCCCTATGAAATCTGTGGTAACGTTGGTATCGTTGGTGAAATGGTTTATGAAGTGAGGAAGATAATTCAGATGATGAATCAACAAGCGAAGAGAGTAGACGTCATGCGTCAAAGAAGACCCTGAGTAGGAATGTACCGTTGTTACCGCTGTTACCGTTGTTACCGTTGTTACAATTTAGTTGGTTACACTGTTTAATAAGAAGATGAGAATTCAGATGATGAATCGTCTTGAAAAAAGAAGGATATCATGAATTAATAATTAATTACCATGTTACCAATGATACCAATAAAAAGTAAGTATATTAAAATGTCACTTTTCACTTTACAATATGAAAAATGAAAAATGCAATTTTCTCATACCCCTATGAAATTTGTGGTAACGTTGGTAACGTTGGTATCGTTGGTGACATGGTTTATGAAGTGAGGAAGATAATTCAGATGATGAATCAACAAGCGAAGAGAGTAGACGTCATGCGTCAAAGAAGACCCTGAGTAGGAATGTACCGTTGTTACCGCTGTTACCGTTGTTACCGTTGTTACAATTTAGTTGGTTACACTGTTTATTAAGAAGATGAGAATTCAGATGATGAATCGTCTTGAAAAAAGAAGGATATCATGAATTAATAATTAATATTACCATGTTACCAATGATACCAATAAAAAGTAAGTATATTAAAATGTCACTTTTCACTTTACAATATGAAAAATGAAAAATGCAATTTTCTCATAACCCTATGAAATCTGTGGTAACGTTGGTATCGTTGGTGACATGGTTTATGAAGTGAGGAAGATAATTCAGATGATGAATCAACAAGCGAAGAGAGTAGACGTTATGCGTCAAAGAAGACCCTGAGTAGGAATGTACCGTTGTTACCGCTGTTACCGTTGTTACCGTTGTTACAATTTAGTTGGTTACACTGTTTTATTAAGAAGATGAGAATTCAGATGATGAATCGTCTTGAAAAAAGAAGGATATCATGAATTAATAATTAATTACCATGTTACCAATGATACCAATAAAAAGTAAGTATATTAAAATGTCACTTTTCACTTTACAATATGAAAAATGAAAAATGCAATTTTCTCATAACCCTATGAAATCTGTGGTAACGTTGGTAACGTTGGTATCGTTGGTGACATGGTTTATGAAGTGAGGAAGATAATTCAGATGATGAATCAACAAGCGAAGAGAGTAGACGTCATGCGTCAAAGAAGACCCTGAGTAGGAATGTACCGTTGTTACCGTTGTTACCGTTGTAACAATTAGTTGGATACCCCTCTCCTATCACTCTTGTTCACGTGCGTGCTTTTGTGATCTCCCCCGCACACATTGAAGCGCATGATGATGGAACATCCCCCCTCCCAACCCTGCACACCCAAGCTTCTCTGATCTGAAAAGAAGGGTCTAAATACCGTTTTCGTGTACGTGTGTCTTCACTTCGAATGTGGATACACAAGAGGATGGATGAGACCAAGTTTTGTTCTACTCGTCTTCAATATTGATTGTGACCAAATCTTGTGGCATACGGGCCTTGTCCCGTAAACTTGGCAGTGTGGAAACACGCACGACACCCACGAAAGTCACAACAAAGCCGGCGACATTCCAATCATTTGTCATTATTTGTCTGCCGTCGATGATCTCGACGGGATGCGATGGCGTTGGAATGGCCTCACCGCGGTACATGATGTCACTGACCATGTCTGTCAGCTTTTCCTTGGCAGCTTCAAATGCCTCCTCCATCGTGCCTCTGGCGCCAATCGCACATCGCACATCAGGCACAGTAACCTCATGGCAGGAATATCCATCTTCGGGACGGTAACATGTGTTGTAAACCCCCCAGAATTCATAAGATTCTAGGTATCGTGAAGGTATTCTCCACCAAGGGTGCATTTGCGCTTATCTCGTCAGCCGTTATTTAAATCTTTCGAACAGCTTGCCGTGCCTTTCTCTTACGAAACCTTCTTATCCAACGGCGCAAGCAATGTTCAACTTTGTTGTGCCAGAAAATGGTGAACGAGATGTCAAAGGCCTTATCTCGTTGTGTGATTGTATGCGCAAACAATGTATTGGGGTCAAAGAGCGGTGACACATGGGTACTGGTTCAAGTTCAATTGTTTCATGTAAACACGCTCCCCCATCCAATCACGGATGACGATGGATGTGCCTTTTTCCCATAACAGTCGGACATCCTTGGCAATCACGGTGCCTGTCCCCGAAAGCACCATGCACGTGTCCTTCGGGGGCCACCAATCCTGAGAATAAAATCGGAACATGATCGGGTTGAGCATCTTAGTAGTTCTCAAATAAAGTGGGACACCCCTTATAATCATCCAGACTGAAGATCGTTCGTGCTGATGATGCGATCGAAGAACTCTGCCGCCGGCTGAGGTCACCGAGGCAGCTGCTGCTGTGTCTCCTACAACGTTAACATCCTGCAATTTGTTGATTCAAAATCGTATTGGTGTTCCACTGCCCCGTGGGTTGCTACACCATTTGGTTACACCGTAAGGTGTGCCGTACACGAGGCGGTTTCATTTTAGTATTCCGTCGACTGTAGCCATGGTCATGTTCTCTACAGTGGCCATCATCAGGAGTTTCTTGTGTACATAAGGGGGAATCGTGTGTTTACTGTACTCAGGGACAAAATATTTGACGAAATGCGTTGGCATCTCCCGCAGTTTGATGATGATGATGAAGAAGAGTCAGATCATCATCAATTTTGCCGCCATGAACATGAGCAACCGACTCTCCCTCTTCACCATCCAGCAGCAACCGACTCTCCCTCTTCATCATCCAGAAACAAGGCACTTCTGTTGTATGTGGATTACAATTATGTTCCTAGGGATCAAATTCAGAGGACTTTGTGGGTGCACATGCGAGAAGCAGGAACCATGTTGGGCCAAGAATGTGGATGGTTTGGATATACCAGGTCACCACAGCACGTGGGTTCGCTTTTTGCACCCACTCGACTTTTCATGTCGTTGTGCTTCCGGGGGCACTTGAAGAAGGTGGAGCTGATGGATCTGTTGGATGATCACATGGCAAACTCACATGATGACTCGGTGCTCGTGATCGTCTTGTGTGGTCATGGATCCTCCGGTCAGCTCGTTCTGACCAACGGTGCGAAGGTGTCACTGGAGGATGTGTCACATGCGACAATGCATCACAGAGGAACAGTTTTGCCTTTCATGTTATTTTGCGGTGCGAGGCCTTCCGATGGCCTCAACCACTGAGAGGGATCAAGAACAACAACCAACTTCGACGGTGCATGTTCATCTTTGCAACCGATAACGCTGTCTTGGACTCGCAAACACTGAATGCATTTGTTGAAAGCGATCGGCAGCATCATGGATACCAGGTACATTCAATGTTGTTACTCTGGGATTGAGGACGCCATTCGCGGCCACAATGCGTGTGTTCAACGGATCCTCCTTGCATCTTGTGGGGGCAAACAACGAGATGCGAGGTTATTTGTTTCAACCTGCATTCGTCATGCATAGAGAATGCATTCGTCATGCATAGAGAATAGGTGAGCTTGGCTTGTGTGCCCCCTGCTTCTGCATGTGAGACACCGGGATATACAGACGAAGTGGCTGACTCGACTACATGATCCGCATATTGATGAGGCTGCGCAAGCCACCGTGGCGTCGTGTGGACGAGGAGTACAATTTGAATCAACAAATTGCAGGATGTTAAGTTGAGCAGCCGGCCAAGCGCATCAAATGCGTCACATGCGTCATTGAGACCATAAAACATCCCCTCTATCTCATCAGAGTACCGATGCTGAGGAGCACGGGAGAGGTATTCGAAACCCATGTTGTCTGCCACGATGCGCACGACGTTGAGTCCGTGAAAAACGCTACACATGACATCATCCATGGCAGCTGGTGGGGGCTCCTTGACACCGTGAGCTTGCCGGGATGCTCAAACTCTTCATAAGATATCATAACGTTTTCGGGGGGCCTTCGAACCCTGTGGAGTGCAACGTAGGTGTCGACAGTGTCCCGCCGTTTCGCGGAGGAGGCATGCATCTTATTGGACAGATGATACATGTGGCGGGAGAAAACGATTGGTATTAAAATGTCACATTCCAGCAAATAGACAAATCGGCATCTTCGGACATTGTCATGGTTGAGAAGATTTGGGTGCCACATTGCATGATTTGATTGCAAAATTCTGAAAGGCCATGGTTCCGTACAAAACGTTGTAGTCTGAAATGATTTGATCGCGGAGTTCAGGTTTGTTTTCGTTGTTTTGATACCATTTGATGAGCCGTTCGCAATTGATTTCAATATTTGGCGGATACTTGCCTGTTGAGTGTATCCATTGCATAACAATGCATACAAGTTGTGTGGCAAGATTTTTGTCGATTGATGGAGGGTGTTGCAAAACTTGAGTTATATCCATTTTAATATATGCATTAGCAAACAATAATACATTGTTTGACGCATTGTTCTTATGCCTCGGTTGATAAACGGACTAAAGGATGTGGTCTCACTCCAAGGCCCCCCAAAATACAGAACGAACGCGAGAAGCATCATCAGCATCGTGACAGACGCCTCCTCCGCGAAAACGGCGGGACACTGTCGACACATACGTCTCACTCCAAGGCCCCCCAAAATACAGAACGAACGTGCGAAGCATCATCGTTCCATTCTGACACCAACCATGGAAGTTAGGGGATCTCAAAGTTTGTTTGTTGTGACTTTCTTTCCATTTGCTGCGCAGATTCGCATCTACTCTTCGAAAGCCGCCGTGGCCCGTGTGAGAATGAATGGACGAACGGGGGGCCCGCACAGTTTTTTAGCTATTGTGTTCTCTCAAGTGCAAGTGCGTCCGTAGTTCCTCTGGAAGCGGCACGCCCCTATCCGAGAGGACCCTGACGCAGGTCCGGCTGTGCATGGCCATGCCCTGCATGGCTCTGAAGGTGACGGAGCCGGCGCCTCCCTGGAGGAGGCGGCGTCGTCCTCGTACTTGCTTGCTTCTGCCGGGGTTCAACCTGCTCATTCGCTGCACGATGCTCCTGAGCACCGGGCAGCAGCGAGTCTTGCAGGTCCGCCTTTGCCCAGCGGCAGTCCCGTCCGTACACGTACGTCTGCTGGTAGCAGTCGGGGTCCATGATGATGTTCATGTACTGCGGGTGCGCGGGGTTGAAGTGCGATAGCTGCAGCAGCTTGACCAGGTTGTACCCGCACTCATTGAATTGAGCGACCGAGAGGAACTCTGACTCGGGCGTGACCTCCTCCCCGAAGGGTGCATGTCCTCCACCGGTGTCGTAGCAGCTGGAGATAGCGCCGCCGCATCTGGAGCAGTATGTTGTTGTTGGTGGTGGTGGTGGTGTTGGTGAATTTTCGCATGTAACGACATAGTTGTTGGTGGCCAACCCGAAGCTGTTGTTGATTGTGAAAGTGTGTTTTTTACGCAACGCCTCCAGTTCCGCTTGCATTTCATCGATCCGATCTCGAGGTACTCCATGCGCTTCTCCATGAAGTCAACATCAACAGCTCCCTTGGGGTGAGACCCTCCGCTTGTGTGAAGACTTCGAATACCGGTTACTGAACTGCTTGTCACACAACTCGCACGCGAACAAACAGGAGGGGGGCGTTTTTTTCTCCATGGTGCATTTCTCCATGAGGAGAGAACCCCCTTATGTTTGTTACATCATTTGATGACCGAAAAATTGTATGAAGAATGCCGGAGGCTCACATCAATCCCTATTTTAAACGTGTTCACATGAACACCTCTGAAAAGACTCTCCATCTCTGTAACAACAATTATTTCAACAAAAAATAAATACTGAAGAATGCCGGAGGCTCACATCAATCCCTATTGTAAACGTGTTCACATGAACACATCTGAAAAGACTCTCCATCTCTGTAACAACAATTATTTCAACAAAAAGTAAATACTGAAGAATGCCGGAGACTCACATCAATCCCTATTTTAAACGTGTTCACATGAACACCTCTGAAAAGACTCTCCATCTCTGTAACAACAATTATTTCAACAAAAAATAATACTGAAGAATGCCGGAGACTCACATCAATCCCTATTTTAAACGTGTTCACATGAACACCTCTGAAAAGACTCCCCATCTCTGTAACAACAATTATTTCAACAAAAATAAATACTGAAGAATGCCGGAGACTCACATCAATCCCTATTTTAAACGTGTTCACATGAACACCTCTGAAAAGACTCTCCATCTCTGTAACAACAATTATTTCAACAAAAATAAACACTGAAGAATGCCGGAGGCTCACATCAATCCCTATTTAAAACGTGTTCACATGAACAATAATATGCTGACCTCAATAAGATGCATATCGATAACTTGTTCAAGGTGTGCGACAATCTTTACCTATCAGGCCAAGAAGCAGCTCTCAACCACCAACTTTGTAAAACGTTGCAATTCAAGATTGTTGTGAACTGCACAAAACACAAACCGTACATAAAACCAAGGAACCCCCAACACAACATACATTAAGGGTGCTGTTGAAGACAACTGCAGGCAAAAAGAGGTCACGAAACTCACATCCCCATGACTGATTTGAACTGTAAAATAAACACTCCAGTGTGACGTACACAACACGTTTCACGACGAGTGTAAAGATTGATCGATTCCCTGTACTTTAACAGCCTCAGAGACCCCCCTATTCTCCTCTTTTTGGAAAACCGCTAGTCATCGGTGGTGGCTCAGCAACCACCACCGCAAACGAGGAAAATGTCTTCGTCTTCGTCGGTGTCTTCTTCATCTTTCCACGTTGAGATGTTACCGTTCCCGTTGATCCGTTCCATCGCGACGCTCTGCGGCGAGACCGCAATTTTGTGCACCAACAAAGCCATCCGCGGCGGGTTCGCATGGCCGGATCGGCTGGAGCTCGCCATGCGAGAGGCCAAAACCCTCGACAAGAACACACTGTTCCGCATGCAATGCGACCTCGGTGCCGTGGGGACTTGCGAACGGATGCTGGATAACGAGGCCGATGCAGTTTCGATGGCGGCGATGCTTCTTGCGAAGCCTCCAAACTACTCTGGGGAGACGGCATTGATTGGGGGCTGTAAACAGGGCAACGTCTCCCTGGTCGAGATTCTCATTAGGAAACTCTCCGAACGAGCAAGTGCTTGCGACGAATAATCATGGGATGTCGGCACTGATGCGTGCTTGTGGCATTCAGGGGGGGCATGCGAATGCAGCATGTGTCAAGATTCTTCTTAGATACTCTCCGAACGAACAAGTGCTGGCGACAGACAATCATGGGATGTCGGCATTGATGTGGGCATGTATCCATGGTCACGCGGCCTGTGTCAAGATTCTGCTTCGACATTCCCCGACACACAAGTGCTGGCGACCGATCATTTCGGATTGTCGGCATTGATGATGGCGTGTTTCCATGGTCACGCGGCCTGTGTCAAGATTCTTCTTCGGCATTCCCCCTACACACAAGTGTTGGCGACCGAATGTCATGGGAGGTCGGCACTGATGTATGCGAATGCGTCCTGTGTCAAGATTCTTCTTAGATACTCTCCGAATTCCATCATGATTTGAATTTGTGACGTGACAGTATTGATGAGCTCCTCGACATCTGATGAAGGCAACACTTTGTAAGCTTTCTTTCCCCATTCTCGAGCCTGGTTTGCTGCATCTTTGTAAACTCGGGTTGAATGCTGACTTTGAGCCACTCTGTGCTGTTCAATCGGCTGAAGGAGAAGTGTGAAGAGTACGGGACAGTGTTCTTGCATGTGCTGGAGCATTACACAAGTCAGACATGCCCTATGTGCGGTTTCTTAAACAAGTGTGGAGGAGAGACATACACCTGCAAGAACTGTCAATTCACATGCGACAGAGACATTGTGGGGGCAGCTGGCATCTTCCTGAAGGCAGTTCGAACAGAAAATCCCTGTTCGTAAGGAAAGCATCCCCGGGGAGTTGACCCCTATGATACCCCTATGGAGAAAAACACACCATATCTGAACATAACAGAAACCCCAAACAGTAATATACAAGTATTATTAACTTACAATTATACAATGGGTAGCAAACTTGATAGGATTCGTGCAGATATTATATCGGCCATTAAATCTACACAAGCAGATATTAACGATGAACCATTTGTCCCGCAATAGAGGCAAAGTTGCCTTTAATGTTGATTGTGATGTAATCAATAGTATGAATATCATTCAAATCAAATCATTGATACATAGCCCGGAAGTTATAAAAGCGATCTAGGTGGTTATTGTAACAGTTCATACAGCTAGGGACATTTGATATTGGGACACCTTATATTTGGGGGATTCTGAAAAGTTGACCAATTCAAGATTTGTAACCGATCTTGTCAATACAGATACTTTCTTCAGGTGTGATTGACACAAAAATTCAAGGCATCTAAAGACAACTGAATTTACATGTTCAAAGTACCCTGAAAAGTCAACTGATGGCTAACATCGTGCGCATCAATAATCCTTTTCAAAGCGTTACTGTAATCAAATATATCTGCTACATCTGGAATTATTGGGCACATGCAGCGATTATTTTCGCTTGAGAAAACTAAGACATTCTCAATAGCGTTAAACTCTGGACTGTAAAGGAGGTACAAAGGAGTGGTCGTATTCCTACAGAAATCGAACATAGAAATCGTCTCCTTTGAATGATGGAACTGTATATTGTCAGGACAGCGACTGTACCCCGCTGTACATGTAACTCAGATACAAACTGTACAAAGTCGACTTTCTTGCAATTGTGATCAAGGATCTTGTAATGAACGATACCTTTAGCAGAAACGGCAGCAATTAGTGTCAATTGGACATTCGCAATGTCCTAGAAATTTGGATATTTTAACGTTTGCCGCGTTGACAGTACCCTCTGCGACAAGTGTCACCAATGTAAAAACCCGCCTCATCGATGCTTAACAAATCCGATGTCGGAACGGCTAAATACTCCTTACAAAAACGGTCGTCAGAAGATTTGTGGTCAGTCTTGTGCCGAACTGTTTTGTATGCGCGCTTGCGGGTGTAACCAAGTTTGCGTGTGTAGCGTCCACAAGTTTTTGGAGACATCTTGACAGAGGACAGAGAAGTCACACCCTCTGCAAGCTGAGACATTGTTCAAGAATGGATTTGGAGTCATCAGTTGTTTATAGCAGCCTTGATATCTTCTGTAATGACACTCACCCTTTTTTATTCTTCCTTTCCGATGATGTTTGATATGGCTTTGGTTGACCCAACGTTGGGAGTGACGATTTTGAACTTTGTACGCAACTAACTTTTCCTCCCTCAAACTACATTATAGATTTGTATGAACACCGCGCGGTGTCTTTCTCTGCTCAATCGATCATGATACGTAATGAAATGGTATAAAGAAATGTGGGTGCAACATTATATCACCAAAAGAAAAAGAATACTCACCCCCTCTTAATGGGGGTAGTGCAAGACAAAGGAGATGACGATATTAACATCAGCGTCGTCAAGAAGACGCTTAATTCTCTGTGCATGGATGTATCGAGGCATCAGATCTCCTCAAGGATACAAAGCATGGTACTCTTAATCAACCACGCAGTTGCAGAGGCATACTTATTCGCAAACTTTCATATCACAAGATGCCTCGATGATGGAGACTTTGACGTCAAGCAGTTCCACACCTGATCGGAACTTTTATTACAGGTGCCTCCTTGCGGTATCAGACCTCCAATGTTCAAAGGATACTCTTGCCAATCTTCAATGATTACAATGGTTCTTCGACGCCTAGACCGCAGGATACGTGAGGTGGACGTTCGTCCTTGGGGACAAGTAATCGCAGACGTCTCATACAAGGCAACGATGGCGTGCAACAGCGTCTGGGCAAACGTGGACAGGGTCGTTCTCAAGTACCTGCGCTTGAAACATCCCTCTCTGCAGAAACATTTCAAGAAGATTGTCAAAGCGGTGGTCCAGTACCCAGAATCGAAAATCGACACAATCATCCCAGAGGCTTCGTGCATGCCCCGGGGGAAAAATCCACTCAAGAGGTTGTCAGTCACTTGAGGGCTCTCTTTCCGCTGCCAAGAGGGAAGCAGTTCAACACTAGAGCGCACCTGACAATGCGATTGTTCCATCACGTGCTTACAGAGTTGGGAGAGGTCGGACGAGTGGATCCGAAAGATAAAAAAACAAGAAAAAGTCACCCCCGTCTGTTCAGTATCCTTCCTCGCAAGAACCGCTTTCACAATTCGTACGTCCCGATATCTTCCATTACTTTCCCTGAAGCTTCTTTAAGCTTTCTGTGCTCAGCATTGTGATTCTCGCCACTCGAGATGTCTCTGGCGATGGCTTACGAGACCATGACATTCTGTGGCGAAAGTACTTTAATGCTCCAAGGTCTTGAGACGAAAAGGTCTCGCTTTGACAACCGAATCGCAGCGACGGTAAAGGGGTATCCGTCCCAAATGAGCAGAAGGGTAAAGAAGAAGTCTTTGAAGAAGGAGAAACGCGGCTAATCCAAAGGACGCAATACGTAGAGTGCAAGACGCAGTGGGTGCGTTTCGGAGTAACCCGGAATGACGATATCGTCACTAGCATCTTCTGCAGGTCGCATCGAGTCCTTTCAGCTCGGCTCGCTTTAGCGAAATTTGCTCTGGGTAAAATGCAGCAAGCGTCGCACCTACACATGGAAATTGACTCAGACTCAAGACCTCGTGAAGTCATTCCATCGCCTAATACGAGCAACATGTCGACCTGCAGGACTCCATGTCTAGCTTATCTCAAAGCGCTCTCCCGAATCCTCCTAGAACACAGAGCCAACAAAGGCTACGATCTAATGCAATTCTTTCGATACGTTGGTAACAGAAGACGATTGAAAAGGTATTCGATTTGATTGCCCCAAGGGCCAGACGACCGTTGTTGG
>JACBWV010000631.1:0-52002 GCA_013435795.1 Chlamydomonas sp. ICE-L | reverse complement strand
GACCCCCCCCCCCCCACCCCCCCCCCGCCCACCCTACCACACCACCACCCCACCACACTCACCACTAAGAACCCCCACCCCATACCCTCCCCACCGAAAAACCGCTCCCCACTCACCACCACACCACCAACTAACCCCCCGTTCTCCCACCCCCTTCCCACCATTCATCATCCCCCCACACCACCACCAACCCACACCATACCACTAACCCCCCGCCACCGGCACACCCACCCAATTAGAAAAACAGGACCACCAACAAAACACACAAACGCGAGAACAAAAAAAAAACGAAAAACGAAAAAAAGATCAAAAAAACGAAACACAAAAAACAACGCCGGAGCCTCCTCCTCTCCCCACCACCACCACCACACCACCACTTCAGGTTCAGCGGGAGGTTGACATCCATGCGTTGTTGAATCACCCACCCACTCACCACCATTCACACAACCACACCACTTACCCCACCCATCACCCACCACCATCACCACAACCACACACACCCGTTCACGCGCCACCCCACGTCAGACGGGAGGTTTGACATCATGCGTTGTTGAATCATCCACCCACTCACCACCACCGTCCCACCCCAACCACCCCACACCACCACTTACCCCCACTACATCACCCACCACCATCACCACCACCACCACTTCAGGTTCAGCGGGAGGTTGACATCCATGCGTTGTTGAATCACCCACCACTCACCACCATTACCACCACCACCACCACTTACCCCCACTCCCATCACCCACCACCACCACCACCACCACCTTTTCATGTTCAGCGAGAGGTTGACATCCATGCGTTGTTGAATCACCCACCACTCACCACCATTACCACCACCACCACCACTTACCCCCACTCCCATCACCCACCACCATCACCACCACCACCACTTCAGGTTCAGAGAGAGGTTGACATCCATGCGTCGTTGAACCACCCACACATCATCGAACTGGTAAGCCATGCTCTTACCTCAGCAGTTGCATTTGATGCTAGGTGCTCCACTACTGTAGCAAGACCACATCCATCCCCACTACCACATACACTGTACTCTTCGTCCTCCATCTCTTCTACCCTACATCCTCAACTCCCACGTCAGTTTCATTTGATGCTAGCTGCTCCACCTTTTTAGCAAGACCACGTCCATCCATGCGTCGGTGAACCAACCACACATCTTCAAACTGGTAGGCCATGCTCTTGACTCAGCAGTTCATTTGATGCTAGCTGATCCACACCATTAGCAAGACCACATCCATCCATGCGTCGTTGAACCACCCACACATCTTCAAACTGGTAGGCCATGCTCTTGACTCAGCAGTTCATTTGATGCTAGGTGCTCCACACCATTAGCAAGACCACATCCACCCATGCTTCGTTGAACCACCCACACATCTTCAAACTAGTAGGCCATGCTCTTGCCTCAGCAGTTCATTTGATGCTAGCTGATCCACACCATTAGCAAGACCACATCCATCCATGCGTCGCTGAACCACCCACACATCTTCAAACTGGTAGGCCATGCTCTTGCCTCAGCAGTTCATTTGATGCTAGCTGATCCACACCATTAGCAAGACCACATCCATCCACGCGTCGCTGAACCACCCACACATCATCAAACTGGTAAGCCATGCTCTTGCCTCCTCCTGTAAAAAGTGAAATTGTTATGCCTTGCTACGGGGGGTGAGGTTGAAGGAACCTCCTCGCTCGCTCGCACTGGGAAAGATTACTATAAGGCGATGTAATGTATGGTAGTTCAAGTCCACACATCATCGAACTGGTAAACCATGCCCTGGCCTCCTCAGTGCCATTTGATGCTAGATGCTCCACACCATTAGCAAGACCACATCCATCCATGCGTCGTTGAACCAACCACACATCTTCAAACTGGTAGGCCATGCTCTTGCCTCAGCAGTTTATTTGATGCTAGCTGATCCACACCATTAGCAAGACCACATCCATCCATGCGTCGTTGAACCACCCACACATCTTCAAACTGGTAGGCCATGCTCTTGCCTCCTCAGTTGCATTTGATGCTAGCTGATCCACACCATTAGCAAGACCACATCCATCCATGCGTCGTTGAACCAACCACACATCATCGAACTGGTAGGCCATGCTCTTGCCTCAGCAGTTCATTTGATGCTAGCTGATCCACACCATTAGCAAGACCACATCCATCCATGCGTCGTTGAACCACCCACACATCTTCAAACTGGTAGGCCATGCTCTTGCCTCAGCAGTTCATTTGATGCTAGCTGATCCACACCATTAGCAAGACCACATCCATCCATGCTTCGTTGAACCACCCACACATCTTCAAACTGGTAGGCCATGCTCTTGCCTCAGCAGTTCATTTTATGCTAGCTGATGCACACCATTAGCAAGACCACATCCATCCATGAATGTTGAACCGCACCTACCTTCCTTTCACTTGCCATCCTCACGCTGACCTCACGCCTATCCCTGCCCTACCTCTCTTATGTTTGAGCAGTGTATGCATGTCTTACCCGCTGTTTCTTGTTTGATATACGCCTACCTCCCTTACCCTTGCCTTCCTCACCCTGCCCTACGTTTCTTATGTGTGAGCAGTGTATGCATGCCTTACATGCTGTTTCTTGTCTGGCCTACGCTTACATCCCCTACCCTTGCCATCCTCACACTTACCCCAATGCTTTACACTGCCCTACCTGTTCCATGTATGAGCAGTGTATGCATGTCTTACCCGCTGTTTCTTGTTTGGTATACGCCTACCTCCCTTACCCTTGCCTTCCCCACACTGTCCCAAAAGCCTTACACTGCCCTACCTGTTCTATATATGAGCAGTGTTTGCATGTCTTACCCGCTGTTTCTTGTTTGGTATACGCCTACCTCCCTTACCCTTGCCATCCTCACCCTGCCCTTCCTGTCCTGTATTTAAGTAGGGTACGCATATCTTACCCGCTGTTTCTTGTTTTGCTTAAGCCTTCCTACCTTACCCTTGCCATCCTCACGCTTACCCCAAGACAAACCTTGCCCTACCTGTCCTTTGTTTTACAAGTGTTCTCATGTCTTACTCAAAGTTTCTTGTTTGGTCAACGCCTACCCCCCTTTACACTTTCCATCCTCACGCTTACCCCACGCCTCACTCTGCCCTACCTCTATTATGAATGAGCTGTGTATGCATGCCTTAACCACTGTCTCGTCTTTGGTCTACGCCTCCCTCCCTTTCACTTGACATCCTCACGCTTACCCCAAGCTTTACCCTGCTCTACCTGTCCTATATTCAAGCAGTGTATGCATGCCTTAACCACTGTTGCGTCTTTGGTCTACGCCCACCTCCTTTACACTTGCCTTCCCCACCCTGTCCAAACAGCCTAACCATGCCCTACCTGTCCTATATTTGAGCAGTGTATGCATATCTTACCCACTGTTTCTTGTTTTGCCTACGCCTTCCTTCCTTACCCTTGCCTTCCTCACGCTGTTCAAAAACATATAACCATGCCCTACCTGTCCAATATTTGAGCAGTGTACGCATGTCTTACCCTCTGTTTTTCTTGTTTGGTCTACACCTACCTACCTTACCCTTGCCTTCCTCACGGTGTTCAAAAAGCCTAACCCTGCCCTACCTGTCCTATATTTGAGCAGTGTACGCATGTCTTACCCTCTATTTTTCTTGTTTGGTCTACACCTACCTCCCTTACCCTTGCCTTTCTCACGCTGTTCAAAAACATATAACCATGCCCTACCTGTCCTATATTTGAGCAGTGTACGTATGTCGTACCCGCTGTTTCTTGTTTTGCTTACGCCTTCCTACCTTACCCTTGCCTTCCTCACGGTGTTCAAAAAACTCTAACCATGCCCTACCTGTCCTATATTTGAGCAGTGTTCTCATGTCTTACCCGCTGTTTCTTGTTTGGTCTACGCCTACCCCCCTTTACACTTTCCATCCTCACGCTTACCCCACGCCTCACCCTACCCTACCTGTACTATTATGTAATCACTGCATGCATGTTGTACCCGCTGTTTCTTGTTTGGGCCACGCCTACCTACCGTACACTTGCCTTCCCCGCACCGACCCCAAGCCTTACCCTGCCCTACCTCTTATATGTTTGCGCAGTGTACGCATGTCTTACCCGCTGTTTCTTGTTTGGTCTACGACAACATCCCTTACACTTTCCTTTCTCGGGCTTACCCCACGCCTAACCCTGTCCTACCTCTCTTATGTTTGCGCAGTATGCGAGCCTTACTCGCTGTTTCTTGTTTGGTCTATGCATACCTCCCTTACCCTGGCCTTTCTCACCCTGCACCACTTGTCCTATATTGAGGCAGTGTTTGCATGTCTTGCCCACTGTTTCTTCTTTGGACTCTGCCTACCTCCTTTGCACTTGCCATCCTCACCCTTACTCTGCCCTACCTCTCTTATGTTTGACCAAGGGTTTAGGGTTTAGGGTTAAACCCTACGCATGCCTTACTCGCTGTTTCTTGTTTATACTCTGCCTACCTTTTTTACGCTTGCCATCCTCACCCTAACCCTGCCCTACCTCTCATGTGTGCGCAGTATGCTTCCTTCGAGGATGCTGCGAATGTCTATCTGGTGATGGAATATGCATCAGGGGTAAGTGAACTTTATGTATTTATTTGTGTATTTATTTATTTGTGTATTTATTTATTTATTTATTTGTTTATTTATTTATTTATTTATTTATTTATTTATTTATTTATTTATTTATTATGGAAAAGATACAAATGTGCTTATACAGAAATGCTTACAAAATTCAAGACATTGTGGTGCAGGGAGATTTGTTTTCTAAACATGCTGTAAAACTGATTAAAACAGTGCTTACAAAATTGAAAACAATGTGGTGCCGGGATTGTTTTTTAATGCTGGAAAACTGATTACAAATGCGCTTACAAAAATGAAAACAATGTGGTGCCGGGAGTTTTTTTTAGTGCTGTACAACTGATTATAAATGTGCTTACAAATTGAAAACAAGTTGGTGCGGAGAGTTTTTTTTATGCTGTTAAACCGATTAAAAAGTATCAGCAGTTATGCTCTACCAGATGACCTCAGTTGACATCAGATATCAGATGTCAACTGAGGTCATCTGGTAGAGCATAAATGCTGATAATCACGTACTTTCCGAGTGGGGTTCGATTCTTATCAGCGGAAGTGTGTCTGCCAGTGGTCCTTTACTTGCCTGATACGTTAATCAGTACTAAGTTCTCGATTGGCCTCTGAGTAGGCAGTCGTTGACCTCTGGGTAACCACCATGTCTCGAACCTGGCCCTAAGTGGCAGGAGATCATCGGACCTCTGGGTAACCACCATGTCTCGAACCTGGCCCTAAGTGGCAGGAGATCATCGGACCTCTGGGTAACCACCATGTCTCGAACCTGGCCCTAAGTGGCAGGAGATCAAATGACCTCTGGGCAAAATCCCCACTCAGAAAGTACGTTATTATCAGCATTTATGCTCTACCAGATGACCTCAGTGGACATCCGATATCAGATGTCAACTGAGGTCATCTGGTTGAGCATAAATGCTGATAAAAAGGTGCTCACAAAATTCAAAACAGTGTGGTGCAAGGAGATTTGCTTTGTTTAAATGCTGTAAAACTGATTTAAAATGTGCTAACAAAATTCAAAACAATGTGGTGCCGGGAGTTTTAATTCATTTTATTATGTAAAAATGCTTATCAATGTGGCGCAGGGAGATCTGTTTGACGACTTGAAAAAAGGTGTTCTTGTAAATGTGGTGAAGGGAGATTTCTTTTTAAACATGCTTTTCAAAATTGCTGAATAATGTGTTTCAATAATGTGATGAGATCTGTTTGGCGACTTCAAGCGCCCGTGGGGGCTGGTTAAAACAAATTGCTTTAAAAAATGTTATTTTGTAAATGTGGTGCAGGAAGATTTTTTAACACGCTTTAACAAAATGCTTTAAACAATATGGTGCAGGGAGATCTGTTTGGCGACTTCAAGCGCCGTGGGGGCAGGCTTACAACATTTGCATGCAGCTTTTGCTTCAAACATTTCCTTTAAAATATGCTTTAAAATATGCTTTAAACAATGTGGTGAAGGGAGATCTGTTTGGCGACTTCAAGCGCCGTGGGGGCAGGCTTAAAACATTTGCATGCAGCTTTTGCTTCAAACATTTTCTTTAAAAATATGCTTTAAAATATGCTTTAAATGTGATGCAGGGAGCTCTGTTCGACGACTCCAAGCGCCGCGGGGGTTGGCTTAAACAAATTGCTTCAATTTGTTTTTTTTAAACGTGGTGAAGTTACAGGGGGATTTTGAGCATGCTTAAAAAAATGAACATGCTAATAATTTTAACATGCTTTAATCAAATGCTGCAAACAACGTGGTCCAGAGAGGTTTGTTTGGCGACTCGCAGCGCAGCAGGGGCAGGCTTAAAAAAATGGCTTTAAAAGTTTTTTTGTTGTAAATGTGGTGAAGGCACAAGGAGATTTTGAACATGCTTATTTGTTTTAGCACGCTTTAAATTTGAACATGTTTAATACGGTATGCTTTAATAAAATGCTGTGGTGCAGGGATATCTGTTTGACGACTCTTAGTGCAGCGGGGGCAGGCTTAAACACATTGCTTCAAAAAGTTTTTTTTTTTAATATGGTGAAGGCACAAGGAGATTTTGAACATGCTTATTGTTTTAAGCACGCTTTGAGTTTGAACATGCTTTAATATGCTTTAATAAATGCGTGGTGCAGGAGAATCTGTTTTGACGGCCTCCAAGGCGCTCAAAGGGGCAGGCTGAAACAATTTTCTTCACGTTTTTTTTGTTTTTAACTGGTGAAGTTACAGGATGATTGAACTTGCTTTAAAAATATATCAACACAACATGCTTTAAAATATATTAACATGCGTTAAAATATATCAACATGCTTTACAATATATTTTACATGCTTTAACAAATATATTAACATGCTTTAAAATAATATTAACATGCTTTAAATATTTAACTGCCTTTAAAATTAATTCAACATGCTTTAAAAATAATTAACATGCATGCTTTAAAAAAATATATAACATGCTTTAAAATATTCAACAGCCTTTAAATATTTAACATGCCTTTAAAAATATATCAATCATCATGCTGTAGAAAATATATTACATTCTTTCAAATATATTAACATGCTTTAAAATATATTAACATGCTTTAAAATATATCAACATGCTTTAAAATATATTAACATGCTTTAAAATATATCAACATGCTTTAAAATATATTAACATGCTTTAAAATATATCAACATGCTTTAAAATATATTAACATGCTTTAAAATATATTAACATGCTTTAAAATATATTAACATGCTTTAAAATATATTAACATGCTTTAAAATATATTAACATGCTTTAAAATATATCACTGCTTTAAACTCTATTAACATCTTTAAAATATATTACCATGCTTTAAAATATTCAACAGGCGTTAAAATATATTACCATGGCTTTAAAATATATTAACCTGCTTTAAAATATATTAAAAATTCTTTAAAATATATCAACTGCTTAAAAATTTTTAACAATGCTTTAAAAATATATTAACCTGCTTTTAAAAAATAGTAATCAACATGCTTTAAAATTATTAAACATGCTTTAAACTATATGCAACTGCTTTAAAATATAAAACATGCTTTAAATATATCAAACATGCTTTAAATATATTAACATCTTTAAATATATTAACATGCTTTAAAATAGATCCACATGCTTTAAAATATATTAACCTGCTTTAAAAATATATTAACATGCTTTAAAATATAATTAACCTGCTTGAAAGAATATATCAACATGCTTTACAAATATCTTAACAACATGCTTTAAAATATCTCACATGCTTTAAAAAAACTATATCAACATGCTTTAAAATATATTAACAGGCTTTAACAATTCTTAAATCTTTTAAATAATATCAACATGCTAAAAATGATCAACATCATGCTTTAAAATAATTGACATGCTTAAAATATATAACATGCTTTAAATTAGATTCACATGCTTTAAATATTTAACATGTCTGTAAAATATATCAACCTGCTTTAAAATATCTCAACATGCCCGTTAAAATATATAACATGCTTTAAATATATTAACATGCTCTTAATATATTAACATGCTTTAAAATATATTTAACATCTTTAAAATATATTAACATGCTTTAAAAATATATTAACATGCTTTAAAAATATATTAACTGCTTTCAAATATTCAACATGCTTTAAACTATATCACATGCTTTAAAAATATATTAACATGCCTTTAAAATATATTAACATGCTTTAAAATATATCAACTATATCTTTAAATATAGTAACATGCTTAAATATATCAACAGCTTTAAAATATATTAACATGCTTAAAAAATATATCACATGCGTTTAAAATATATTAACATGCCTTTAAACATATTAACATGCTTAAAATATCTTAACTATGCTTAAATAAGAGTAACATGCTTTAAATATATCAACATGCTTTTAAACTATATCACCATGCTTTTAAATATATGAACGTGCTTAAAATATATTGCACAATTCTTTAAAATATCTTAACATGCTTTAAACAATTCTCTAACAGCTTTTAAAATATATACATGCTTGCATATCAATATTAACATGCTTTAAAATATTCAACATGCTTTTACAATATAATACATGCTTTTAAAATATATCACATGCCTTTAAATTATATTACATTCTTAAATAGATTAACATGCTTTAAAATATATCAACATGCTTTAAAAATAATATTAACATGCCGTTAAAATATATAACATGCTTAACATAATTAACTGCTTTAAAATATATAACATGCTTTAAAATATATTAACATGCTTTAAAATATTTAACATGCTTTAAAATATATCAATCATGCTTTTAAATATCTTAATATGCTTTTACGATATAGTACATCTTTAAAATATATCAACATGCTTTAAAATATATCACATCTTTTAGAAATATATTAACAATGGCGTTAAAGATATGAACATGCTTTAAAATATATCAACCTCTTTAAAATATATCAACATGCTTTAAAATATTTAACATGCTTTTAAACTATCAACATGCTTTAAATATATCACATGCCTTAAAAATTAGTAACATGCTTAAATATATCAACATGCTTTAAATGTATCACATGCTTTGAAAATATTCAACATGCTTTAAAACTGATTAACATGCTTTAAAATATATACATGCTTTAAATATAAATTAACATGCTTTAAATATATTAACCTGCTTAAAAATATATTAACAATGCTTTAAATATAATCAACCATGCTTTAAATATATTAACATGCTTTAACTATATTAACATGCGTATAAAATATATTAACATGCTTTAAAATATATCAACTCTTTAAAATATGTTAAACAGCTTTAAATATATTAACATGCTAAAATATATCAACATGCTTTAAAATCTCTTAACATGCTTTAAAAATATATCACATCTTTAAAATATATTAACATGCTTTAAAATATTCACATGCGTTAAAATATATTAACATGCTTTAAAATCTATAACATTCCGTTAAAAAATATATCAACATGCTTGAAATAATTAACATGCTTTAAAATATAATTACATGCTTAAATATACTCAACATGCCTTAAAACTAATGAACTGCTTTAAAATATATTAACATGCTTTAAAATATATCAACATGCTTTAAAATATATCAACATGCTTTAAAATATATTAACATGCTTTAAAATATATCAACATGCTTTAAAATATATCAACATGCTTTAAAATATATTAACATGCTTTAAAATATATTAACATGCTTTAAAATATATTAACATGCTTTAAAATATATTAACATGCTTTAAAATATATTAACATGCTTTAAAATATATTAACATGCTTTAAAATATATTAACATGCTTTAAAATATATCAACATGCTTTAAAATATATAACATGCTTTAAAATATAGTAACAGCTTTGAAAATATATTACAATCTTAAAATATATCAACATGCTTTAAAATATATTAACATGCTTTAAAATATATTAACATGCTTTAAAATATATCAACATGCTTTAAAATATATCAACATGCTTTAAAATATATTAACATGCTTTAAAATATATTAACATGCTTTAAAATATATCAACATGCTTTAAAATATATCAACATGCTTTAAAATATATTAACATGCTTTAAAATATATTAACATGCTTTAAAATATATTAACATGCTTTAAAATATATCAACATGCTTTAAAATATATTAACATGCTTTAAAATATATTAACATGCTCTACATGTTAAAACTATCAACATGCGTTTCATTTTAAAATATTAAAATGCTTTAATAAAATGCTTTACACAGTGTGGTGCAGGGAGATCTGTTTGACGACTCCAAGCGCCGCGGGGGTTGGCTTAAACATATTGCTTTCAATTTTTTTTTTGTAAATGTGGTGAAGAGAGATTTTTAGCATGCTTTTTTTAATGGCTTGAAAGTTGAAAATGCTTTTAAAAATTGCTTTAAAATGTGGTGCAGGGAGATCTGTTTGACGACTCCAAGCGCCGTGGGGGCAGGCTGTCCGAGGGAGAGGCTGTACAATCGGTATTATACCCGTACCTTTGTGTACTTCTGTACTTGCACAGTCGAGGCGTTATTCACCGAGATATCAAACCTGAGAATACAGTCTTCACACGAGATCATGTTATGAAGATAGCAGGTGTGTATGTATATATATAGGTGTATGCTTGTGTATGTGTGTGTAGATAGATAGATAGATAGATAGATAGATAGATAGATAGATAGATAGATAGATAGAAAGCAAGTGTGTATGTGTGTATATATAGCAGGTGTATATCTATAAATATATTGCCCAAGTTTGGTTTCTTAGATCAGGGTTCAGGAATTAGGGTTCAGGTTCATGTGTAGGGACATTAAACCTGAGAATACCTTCTCCACACAAGATCATGTTCCGAAGATATGTATGTAAATGTGTATGTTATGTACACATAGGTATGTTATATATATATATATATATATATATATATATATATATATATATATGTATATATGTATGAATGAATGCCATATATGTATATATATATTTATGTATGTCATGCATATATACTAATACATTGCCCGTGCAAGCATCAACTCATGTCAAGTCAATCAATGAAAATGCATTGTAAATGATTGAGACTAACAATGCCATTAGTGCATGAACACATCCACCCCTTCCTTCTTACCCTCTACTTACCGACCCCTCTCACCCACCCCCTCCCCTCCCAAGCAACCTACCTACCCATTCCCCTCCCTCTCTACATCCTCAACCCCTCCCCACACCCTTCACTCCACCGCCACCACTCCCCGCTCCCTGCGCTCGACCACCACCATCACCCTGCACCCATCCCCGCACCCTGCACTCCACCACCACCACTCCCCGCATCTTTTGCTCGACCACCACCACCACCCCTCCACCACCCCCGCACCTGCACTTCGCCACCACCACCACCCTCCACCCCTCCCCGCACCCTGCACTCCCCCCCCACCCCACCCCCACCCACCATGCATACCCACTAACTCCCCACACGTGTTTTCTGCTTCAGACTTAGCGCTTATGATCAATTGCCTATAGAAGCTCCTTATAACACGACTGTAGACTCTGGACTATGACACATATGAATGACTGAGCATGACTATGCCATCATCGAATGAATACACACCCATTAACTTCCCTCCCTCCTCCCACTCACCACCACCACCACCTCCCTCCTCCCCTCCCCGCACCCTGCACTCCCCCCCCCCACCCACCCCCCCACCCCCCACACACACCACCACCACCACCACCACCATGCATACCCACTTACTCCCCCCATGTGTTTTCTGCACCAGACTTCGGGCTATCGATCAATTGCCTATAGGAGCTCCATGTAACACGACTGTAGACTCTGGAATATGACACGAACAAATGACCAAGCATGACTATGCCATCATCAAATGAATACACACCCATTAACTTCCCTCCCTCCTCCCCCTCCCCCCCCCCCCCCCCACCCCACACACACACACACACCCTCCACCCCTCCCCGCACCCTGCACCCCCCCCCACCACCACCACCACCACCACACACACACAGACACCCCCACCCACCCCTACCATGCATACCCACTAACTCCCCTCACGTGTTTTCTGCATCAGACTGCTGAGATGATGATTTAATAATATTGTATAATTAAATTATCACTGTAGCACGAACTCAGGGCCCCCGTCGGTCAAACGATTCTTTGGGGTTCAGTTCATCAGTGCTTTTTCTTTTCAAGCCCTTACTAAACGGTTGGGCAAGTCCCTTTAGCCTATTTGGCCTACCTCTGGACTGTAACATACATACACATACCCACTAAATCCCCTCACGTGTATTCTGCATCAGACTTGGGGCTATCAATCAATTGCCTGTAGGAGCTCCTTGTAACAAGACTATAGACTCTGGACTATGACACATGAATGACTGAGCATAACAATGTCATCATTGAAGGAATACACACCCATTAACTTCCCTCCCTCCTCCCCCCCCCTCCACCCCTCCCCGCACCCTGCACTCAATCCCCCCCCCCCCCTCCCCCCCCCCCCCCCCCCCCACACACACATACACCCACTATGCATACCCACTAACTCCCCTCACGTGTTCTCTGCTTCAGACTTTGGGCTATCGATCAATTGCCGAGAGGAGCGCCCCGTTACACGATTGGGGACTCTGGACTACATGGTGCGTCAGTTCATTCAGTTCATTCAGATTGGTCGGTTCATTCAGTTCATTCAGATTGGTCGGTTCATTCAGTTCATTCTGATTGTTCGGTTCATTCAGTTAATGCAGATTGGTCGGTTCATTTAGTTCATTCAGATTGTTCAGTTCATTCAGTTCATTCAGTTCATTCTGATTGTTTGGTTCATTCAGTTCATTCAGATTGTTCAGTTCATTCAGTTCATTCACTTCATTCAGTTCATTCGAATTGTTCGA
Source organism: Chlamydomonas sp. ICE-L (assembly GCA_013435795.1). Lineage (NCBI taxonomy): Eukaryota > Viridiplantae > Chlorophyta > Chlorophyceae > Chlamydomonadales > Chlamydomonadaceae > Chlamydomonas > Chlamydomonas sp. ICE-L. The sequence goes on along the minus strand of JACBWV010000631.1, from coordinate 39,005 downwards.
TTCATTCAGTTCATTCAGATTGTTCGGCTCATTCAGTTCATTCAGTTCATTCTGTTCATTCAGTTCATTCAGTTCATTCCGATTGTTCGGTTCATTCAGTTCATTCAGTTCATTCAGATTGTTCAGTTCATTCACTTCATTCAGTTCACCCAGTTCATTTAGTTCATTCAGTTTCATTCAGTTCATTCAGTTCATTCAGTTCATTCAGTTCATTCACTTCACCCAGTTCATTCAGTTCATTCAGATTGTTTGGTTCATTCAGTTCATTCAGTTCATTCAGTTCATTCAGTTCATTCAGATTGTTCGGATCATTCAGATCATTCAGTTCGTTCAGATTGTTCAGTTCATTCAGTTCATTCAGATTGTTCGGATCATTCAGATCATTCAGTTGATTCAGCTTATTCAGTTCACCCAGTTCATTCAGATTGTTCGGTTCATTCAGTTCATTCAGTTCATTCACTTCATTCAGATTGTTCACTACATGGTGCGTCAGTTCTTTTCAGTCCATTCAGTTAATTCAGTTCATTCAGTTCATTCAGATTGTTCACTACATGGTGCGTCAGTTCTTTTCAGTTCATTCAATTAATTCAGTTCACCCAGTTCATTCAGATCGTGCACCTCATTAGTTCACTTCATTCAGTTCATCAATGCCTTTTCTTTTTAGCCCTTCCTGTTACCGTTGGGCTAGTTAATTTAGCCAATTGGCCTGCCCCTGGATTTCGGGTTCGAAAGGGGGGGGGAGGGGGGGGGAGGATCTTAGCCCTAGTGGCGCTAATAGCGATAGCTAGCGCTAGAAAACGATTTCGTAATTAGCCCTAGTTATGGCCTGAAATCAACAAAACTGACCAAATACATCGCCAGCAAGTCATCGCCACCACAACAACCACTTCCACTTCCACCACTACTACCACTACCACTACCACCACCACCACCACCACCACTACAACCACTACCACCACCACCACCACAACTACCACCACCACCACCTCTGCTATCAAACCATTACCGCCACCGCCACCACCACCACCACTTGCAGGTCTCAGAAGTATTGCGCTGCCCTGACAAGACAGAACCCGATCAAAACAAGGAGCTGGTGGAGATGGCCATTACAGCCACCGCCACCACCACCACCACCACCACCACCTTGCAGGCTCCAGAGGTATTGCGCTGCCCCGACAAGACAGAACCCGATCAAAACAAGGAACTGGTGAACATGGCCATCACCACCACCACTACCATTATTACCATTAACACCAGCATCACTACACCACCATCACCACCACCACTACCATAATTACCACCAACACCAGCATCATCTTGCAGGCTCCTTAGGTACTGCGCTGCCCCGACAAGACAGAACCCGATCAAAACAAGGATCTGGTTAACATAAGCAGTACGGACACTACCACCACCACCACCACTTGCAGACTCAGAAGTATTGCGCTGCCCTGACAAGACAGAACCCGATCAAAACAAGGAGCTGGTGGACATGGCCATCACCAACACCACCACCACCACCACTTGCAGACTCAGAAGTATTGCGCTGCCCTGACAAGACAGAACCCGATCAAAACAAGGAGCTGGTGGACATGGCCATCACCAACAACACCAAAAACACCACTTGCAGACTCAGAAGTATTGCGCTGCCCTGACAAGACAGAACCCGTTCAAAACAAGGAGCTGGTGGACATGGCCATCACCAACAACACCAACAACACCACTTGCAGACTCAGAAGTATTGCGCTGCCCTGACAAGACAGAACCCGATCAAAACAAGGAGCTGGTGGACATGGCCATCACCACCACCACCACCACCACCACTTGCAGACTCAGAAGTATTGCGCTGCCCTGACAAGACAGAACCCGATCAAAACAAGGAGCTGGTGGAAATGGCCATCACCAACAACACCAACAACAACACTTGCAGGCTCCAGAGGTATTGCGCTGCCCTGACAAGACAGAACCCAATCAAAACAAGGAACTGGTGGACATCGCCACCACCACCACTACAACCACTACCACTACCACCACCACTACAACCACTACCACCACCACCACCACCACCACCATCACCACCACTACCACCACCACTACCACCACTACCATTACCACCACTACAACCACTACCACTACCACCACCACTACAACCACTACCACCACCACCACTACCACTACCACCACCTCCACCATTACAGCCACCACCACCACCTTGCAGGCCTCAGAAGTATTGCGCTGCCCTGACACAACAGAACCTGATCAAAACAAGGAGCTGGTGAACCATGCCATCACCACCACCACTACCATTATTACCACCAACACCAGCATCACCTTGCAGGCTCCATAGATACTGCGCTGCCCCGACAAGACAAAACCCGATCAAAACAAGGAGCTGGTGAACATGGAGTACGGACATCACCACCACCACCACCACTACCATTATTACCACCATCACAACCATCAAGCCATTGCCACCACCACCACCACCATTGAACCATGGCCGCCACCACCAACACCAACACCAACACCAACACCAACACCTTGCAGGCTCCAGAGGTATTGCGCTGCCCTGATAAGACCGAACCCGATCAAAACAAGGAACTTGTGGACATGGAATACGGACATGCAGTCGATGCATGGGCTATGGGTATCCTTGCTTATGAGCTCATTGTGGGGAGGCCACCTTTCGGAATGGTGAGTGGAGTATGGACGTGCATTCGATGCATGGGCTATGGTTATCCTTGCTTATGAGCTCATTGTGAGGAGGCCACCTTTCGGAATGGTGAGTGGAATATGGACATGCACTCGATGCATGGGCTGTGGTTATCCTTGCTTATGAGCTCATTGTGAGGAGGCCACCTTTCGGAATGGTGAGACCCTATATGAAGTATCCTGACCCTATTTATATATATATATATATATATATATGTACACCAGTACGGTAGCCCGTGTGGCCGGTGGCCACATCTACTCTCACGAAGACCCCCCCCCCCCCCCCCCCCCCCCCCCCCCCAATCATAGTACGGTGCCCGTTTGGCCTTTGGCCACACCTATTTGGGGCTGGTTACATAATGGTTCACACTTGAAGCCCCCACCCATTCACACACCACCACCACCAAACCATTATCCGCCCCCTCCCCCCTTCCCTCCCGTTGGCCACACCTGTTTTGGGCTGGGTTGCAAAACGGTTTTCTCTGCAGTACATGCAACTTAAAACATTGACGGACGCATATCCCTTGCGATGGTCTCCCTTGTGCATCCACAAGCACACAAACACCACCGTACTCCCCCCCCCCCCCCCCCCCCCCCCCCCCTAGTTATCTCCATCCCCACCCCCACCCAACCATGTACCCCCCGTCCACAAACATACTCCCTTACTCTTCCTGACATATTTCCTGACTCCGTCCCTTCCCCCATCCCAGCCATCCCACCAGCCACCACCCTCTCCCCACTCTCATCCCTCCCCTCCCTCCTACACGCACCCACCAGCACACACATACTCCATATCTGCCCCCCTCCACTTCAGCTGTGGGCTTTGCCATAGCTGAAAGGCAAACGGGACGATGAGCATCGACAACGTTTGCGCATCATCCGACTCCGCTAAAAGCATCGGACCTGCTTCCCTGCCACCTCAGCTGTGATCGATTGTCGACCCCACTGAAAAGGCTGAACCTGCGCAATCGCAACTGTATATAACTAAAGCTTCTTCTTAGCGAGCATGTATTCAGTTCGGCCGAAGAACAATCCTGTTCACCGCAACTGCTCCCGAAGTCAACTTGATCTGGGACTTGGGAACATCGCTAGGTTCATCCATTCAACTTTGCCGCGTGCTCGCTATAGCACAACGCACAGCGACGACATGTTTGTCGATACAGTGGGAAGAAGTTACAGTCAAGTTGCTGATTTGAGATGTTCGGTCAAGTTAGGGTGCGAATGCTCAGCGAGATTTTTCATTCGGTCAACTTTGATGCGTACTTGCTATGGCACAATACGGTGCGACATGTTTCACAATACAGTGGGAAGAATTTGCAGTCAAGTTTGTGACATGGGATGGATGCGATTCGGACATTTCTGACAGGTCCGCTGACTCACCACGTCACCTCCCGTTGTGCGCAGCGACAGGTCTCTTGACGCAAGGGAAAGGTCTTGCAGAGATGCAGGGGAAAAAGCTTGTAGGAAGACGAACTGTAGCGCTATCGAAATCAGGTGGATGAACTCAGGCGGGAAAAGGAGAAATCGGGCGGGATGCGCAACAGGTAGAATACGCAGGAGGCGAAGGTTGCATAAGGCAGAATTCGCAGGAGGCCAATCAGGCGGAAGTTGAAGCAGGAGGGATTAAAAGCGTGAATTGGCTGATCGGGAATTGGCTGGGCGGGAAATGGCTGGGCGGGATGTCGGTTAAGTCGGTTACGCGATGACACCACCACGACCACCACGACCATGATTTCTTTTTATATATATATATATATATATATATATATATATATATATATATATATATATTCTATTTATATTTATTTATACTTTATATTTATATATATTTATTATATACTATATATTTATATATATTTATACTTTATATTTATTTATTTATTTATATTTTTATTTTTATATATATATATATATATATATATATATATATATATATATATACATTCCGATTATGTATTGATTTATCTATTTATCTATGTCTCTATTTACACATGTAGCTATATATAGCCATTGATGCATGGGCCATATTTATATATATATATTGATTTGTCTATTAATTTATTTATTGATGTCTTTATTTACATATGTAGCTTTATATAGCCATTGATGCATGTTCCATGAGTTTCCTTGCTTATGATCATCAACCCATCTACCCATCAGGGCTTTGTTTTCCGGAATACATTTCGATCGGAATACGAGACCCCGTTTTTGCCAAAATTACGGGAATGAGAAATCTGAAAATGAAAAAAAGTTTTGTTTTTTTACCTGAGATTGACTAAAAATGACCCAAATCGACCCAAATCGGAATAAGGATCCTGTTTTGGGAGGAAAATAGGGAGGAATAAAACAGAAAGGAATAAGATTTCCTCTTCATGATTTAAAAAAAATATCCCTGCTAAATTTGGCCCACCCCTGGGCTGTAACATATATACATACATAGCACTCTTTGCTTGTGCAAGTTTGTGTAAGCAAAATAAACCTGAACCTCATTTAGCGCCATAAAATTCCCTTTTTTTGATTTGAAAAAAATATCCCTGCTACCCATCCACTCTACTCCGTTATTTCCCATTCTGTTGAAAACTGTCTCCAGCCCCTTTCTTTTTTGCCCCTTACCAGATTAAACCCTTTAAAATTAAACCAGCTTGCAATTGACCTCCACAGACCTTTTAAAAACCTATCATTGCAAATAAACTGGCTGCTCATCTAGCCTAACAGACCTCCTGAATGGACACCGACAGAATGACACCGATGGGTGGAGAGAGGCACAGATATAGGTTGACTCAAGGCAATGTTACACACGGGGGCTGGACTATGACCATCCTCCAGTCAACTATGAGATTGGGTTACGGGCTTAGGAATGCGGCTGTGTCCACGAGGACACGCCACTGTCAGTGAGACTGACCTAGCTGTCGCTTAACTCTGACAGACACCACGAGAGCTATTGTGACCAACAACCCTTGTGTGCCTTGTTGAATAAACGGCTTTCCACTCCACTCCAATTCATTCCATTCAATTCCGTTGCGTTGCGTTCTTTCACATTATTTTGAGTACCCTCTTCAGCCCTCTAATTGCAAATAAACTGGGAGCCCATTCACCAGCACAGACATTCTGAATGGACACCACGAGAGCTATTATGTCTAGGGAACAGCAACTAATATTAGTGTTTGGAAAACTAATATTAACTAATATTATCATAGTGTCACAAAAATATTAGTTTTTCAGATAAATTCAAAATTCTGGTGAGACGGTTTGGCCGACTAATATTATATAATATTATTTAATATTATTTATTCACTATCTCATAATATTATATAACATAGCCGCCCCTTAATTATGTCCAACGACCCTCATATGCCTCTTTGAATAACCAGCTTTCCACTCCACTCCACTCCATTGAGTTATTTCCCATTATTTGTAAAGCCCTTTCCAGCTGCATCAGCATCATACCTATTCACCTACACAGACCTGCCGAATGGACACCATGCGAGCGATTGTGTCCAACAACCCTCACATGCCGCGTTGGCTGTCCGCCGATGCAGCTGACTTCATCCGCACTGCCCTGCACAAGGGCACCAATGAACGCGCCACAGCCGCATCTCTCATTCAACACCCGTGGATCCTCAAGCACACCAGGTGAGATGTTCTGGCCCAACTGTACATCCTTCATCAACTGTACATCTCTCATCAACTGTACGTCTCTCATTCAGCACCCTGTGATCCTGACGGACACCAGGTGAGATGCCCTGACCCAACTGTACATCCTTCAACTGTGTATCTCTCATCAATTGTACATCATTCATTCAGCACCCTTTGATCCTGTCGCACACCAGGTGAGATGCTCTGACCCAACTGTACATCCTTCATCAACTGGACATCCTTCATTCAGCACCCGTGGATCCTGAAGCACACCAGGTGGTGATGATGATGATGATGGTGATAATGGTGGTGGTGATCATCATGCCCCATCCCCCAAGCTCCCCGCATCTCCGGTGGATCCCAGAAGTGCACAAATAAACTTGCATTCATGTACATACCCCCCCCCACACACACCACCACCACACACACACACAAACAAACACACACAAACACACACACACACATACACACACACACACACACACAAACACACACGCACACACACACACACACACACACACACACACATACACAAACGCACACACACACACACACGCACACACACACACACGCACACACACACACGCACACACACACGCACACACACATACACACACACACACACACACACGCGCACACACACACACACACGCACACACACACACAAACGCACACACGCACACACACACGCACACACACACACACACACGCACACACACCCACACACACGCACACACCCACACACAAACTTGCAATGCACTTGCCCTGCATTAGGGAAAGCTTATCCCCCCCCCCCACCCCCACACCCACACCCACTCCCCCCCCCACACACACACACACACTCCCACACACACACACACACACACACACAAACTTGCAATGCACTTGCCCTGCATTAGGGAAGCTCCCCCCCCCCCCCACCACACCCCACACACACACACACACACACACACACACAAACACAAACTTGCAATGCACTTGCCCTGCATTAGGGAAAGCTTATCCCCCCCCCCCCCACCACACACACACACACCCACTCCCCCCCCCCCCCACACACACACACTCCCCCCCCCCACACACACACACACACAAACTTGCAATGCACTTGCCCTGCATTAGGGAAGCTTCCCCCCCACCCCACCACACCACACACACACACACACACACACACACACACACACACACACACACACACACACACAAACACAAACTTGCAATGCACTTGCCCTGCATTAGGGAAGCTTCCCCCCCCCCCCCCCCCCCCCCCCCCCCACACACACACACACACACAAACTTGCAATGCACTTGCCCTGCATTAGGGAAGCTTCCCCCCCCCCCCCACACACACACACACACACACACGAACTTGCAATGCACTTACCCTGCATTAGGGAAAGCTTACCCCCCCCCCCCCCCCCCCCCCCCCCCCCCAACGAAGCCCCTCATGCTCCCCCCATCTCCGGTGGACATCCTTCATTCAGCACCCGTGGAACCTGAAGCACACCAGGTGGTGGTGATGATGGTGATGATGGTGGTGGTGGTGATCATCATGCCCCATCCCCCAAGCTCCCCACATCTCCGGTGGTTCCCAGAAATGCGTCGGAGCTGTTCATGTACACACCCCTCACCCACACGTGTCCACGCACACACACACACACTTACATCCATGCACATATCCTCCTTCAGGGAAAGCTTCTCCCCTCAACGAAGCCCGTCATGCTCCATCCCCCAAGCTCCCCGCATTTCTGGTGGCTCCCAGAAGCTCGCCGGAGCTGCGGGCACGACCCACACACAGGTCTACGGGACCTTGCCCAAGGACTCGCACATGCACAAGCACATGCACCAGCACCAAATGTCCACCTCAACCACAGCTGTTCCAGGATCAGGTGCGTCGCACACGTCCCCAGCGCCCCCTAGGACGGCAGGTGGTGGCCCTGCTCCAGCTAGGGTCGACACAGCACGCGAGCTGGTCTCGAAACGCTCACAGGATTCGTTGGGCTACAATCCAAGCTGTGGCTCCCCTCTCCAGACCCAGCCCTCTGCAACCCTCTCCTCCATTCACTCCTCCCTCCAGCCCCAGCCCTCTGCCGACCTGTCCGCCGTACACAAGGGCGATTCGTTGGGCTTCACTCCAAGCTGTGGCTCCCCCCTCCAGCCCCAGCCCTCCGCTGCCCTGTCGGCCATACACAAGGATGTTATGAAAAAGCTTTCCAACACGCCCTCTGCAGACAAGGAAATCATGTGGAAGCTGTCTGACCTCTCTCCCGCCGAGGAGGAAGCCACCAGGAAGCTGTCCAGCCCCTCCTCTGTACGCTCCTCCTCCTTCGAGAGTCTCCGGACGAGCCTGGTAACGGGCACTACAACGAGCATGGTAACAGGCACTACAAACAGTGAGAAACTGCCCTACCCACGATCAAGTGTAGCCGCAGGCACTACAAACGTGGAGCGATTGCACTCCCCGCAATCAAGTGTAGCCACCGGCACTACAAACAGTGTAGCTGCCGGCACTACACACAGTGAGCGATTGCACTCCCCCCAATCAAGTGAAGCCAACGGCAGAGCCAGGCGGTGCACGGTTATCAGACAGACCTTGGGTCTACCTGACTCTCAATCCCTGGGTGTCAGCAGCCATACCCAAGGGCTAATCTGTGTTGGCGCATCAAACCAAACTCCTGGGGAGCCGTTCACAAAAGTCGAAACTCCTCCCCATGCCCCTTCCCATGTTGGGAGTCTTCACGAGGAGGGTCATGCGCCTCCAATGCTTAGCACTAGCATCTGTGGGGACGCGTTCAGGAAAGTTGAAACTCCTCCCCATGCCCCTCCCCACGTCGGGAGACCCCATGAGGAGGGTCGTGTGCCCCCAGTGGTTAGCACTAGCCTGGATAGCACTGGTACCAGCAAGGATGGGGTCAGCATCTATGGCTTCCAGCAGAAGGATGGCGGCGCTCATGAGCAGGGGCCAGTAGGCTACCGGCAGCCAGCTGTGGCTCACAAACTCTCTTCTGCGTCTGGGCCAGCTATGGCCAACAAACTCCCATCTGGGTCAGAGCACCAAGCACCAAATGTATCCTCACCCCCCAGCACAACCCTCAACCCTAAGCCAGCCAGCCTGGCAGGGTTCCATTCCACCGCATACGCTTTGGCCTCTGGAAACCCGGGGCTTCAAGCTGACAGCATGGCAGGAGCCATCTCAGAGCAGTACAATGAGCATATGGGCCACATGCAGGCTGTACCTCAGCTGAAAGCTATCAAGAAGTTGAAGCTGATTTTGATGAAGAGGTCGCTGTCTGCAGCTGAGATACCAGGTGTGCCATGTTCAGCTTCTATTATTTAAAAACCCTAAACCCTAAACCCTAAACCCTAAAGCTATCAAGAAGTTGAAGCTGATTTTGATGAAGAGGTCACTGTCTGCAGCTGAGATCCCAGGTGTGCCATGTTCAGCTTCTATTATGTTAAAACCCTAAACCCTAAGAATACACCCTCTCCTCTGTGCAGCTCTCATGGTGTACTCTTGCGCCGCCTCTGGTCTATTAAGTCTTCACCTAAGCCCAAGCCTACACCACAGGATGCACCTAGGCCTGACATTTACTTAGACCCATGCCTAAACCTAAGCCTGCACCTAAGAATACCCTCTCCTTTGTGCAGCTCTCATGGTGGACTCTTGCTCAAGCTCTGGTCTACAACACACACGGTCTACCAAGTCTAAACCTTTCCCTAGACATTTGCCTAAGCCTAGACCTACCCTAAGAATACCCCAAGCCTGCACCTAAGAATATACTCTTTCTCCTGTGCAGCTCTCTTGGTGGAATCTTGCGCCAGCTCTGGTCTACTGCACACACGGCGTACCAAGCCTAGACCTGTCCGAAGACATATGCCCAAGCCTAGACCTACCCTAAGAATACCCCTAACCCGGCCCCTAAGAATATACTCTTTCTCCTGGGCAGCTCTCTTGGTGAAATCTTGCGCCAGCTCTGGACTATTGCACACACGGCGTACCAAGCCTAGACCTGTCCCTAGACATATGCCTAAGCCTAAGCCTGCCCTAATAATACCCCTAAGCCGGCCCCTAAGAATTCACCTTTTATCCTGTGCAGTTTTCTTGGTGGAATCTTGCGCCAGCTCTGGTCTACGACACACACAGCGTACCAAGCCTAGACCTGTCCCTAGACATATGCCTAAGCCTAATCCTGCACCTAAGAATGCACCTACGCCTGCACCTAACAATTCACCTAAGCATGACCCTAAGCCTGCACCTAAAGTACACTCCTTCTTTTGTGCAGCTCTCATGGTGGACTCTTGCGATGGCTCTGATCTACTACACCCGCATGGAGAGCCCAAGCATGGAGATCAGTCGTACTGGCGCACAGATGGAGTGGGATGGGGTAGTCCTGGCGACCCCCAGTTGAAGAAGACCACCCCCTGCTCCCCCACTCCCTCCCTCCCCCCCTCCCCCAGGGCCTCTCCCACGCCTGTGCGCCGGGGGGGCCTAGGACAGCCCTCCCGCATGGGGTCCGGAAGTGGGAGGGCCAGTCCCATTCCCATGGCTTGCAGCCCTGAAAAAGAGGGGGGCCTGGAGGATTTGGACGGCAGCACTGCTCCCCCCACACAACCTACCAAGAGGACTAGTCCACTGTTCAACGACATCACCTCAGGGTGCCTGGTGGCGAAGGAGCCGTTTTACGCCTCAGTAGGGGACTCCCACGCGCCCAGGGGTGAGGGTGTGAGTAGGGTTGCAGGGCGGGGGGGGCGCATCATGAGTCTTCGCCGCCCTCCGAAGCAATCCCGATCGTTCAGTGTACAAGTGAACTCAGGGCTGAAGAGGGCCACGCCAGACTGCTCAGAGCTTGAGCTAGCTGGCACTGGGGTCCGATACCAGCAGATGCGGGCCACGCCACCAGAATGCTCGGAGTCAGAGCTAGCTGTCAATAGGGCCCAGTACCACCAGACAGGAGATCCCACCCTCTCTGAAACGCCCTCCCTCCGTGAATCCAGGACCGTCTACCCTAACCATGAGCCAGCTATGGCCACCCCAGGAGCCCACTTCCCTGGGGCCCCCGCCCAGTCAGCTCTCTCCACTGCCACAACCCAGCAGCTGTCTAGCAGCTGCCAGCAAGCATTGTTGCCGCTGGCAAGAGGTGGCCTGCAAGATGTGGGGACTGGTGCCACAAATACGGTCAGTCCAAGCTACCACAGCCGATTGTCCAAGATGAAGCGCTTGCATGAGCAGTTCCAAAAGACAAACGGCACATTTGGTGAAAGCCACGCCAGTGCACTTGGTGGAAGCCACGGCGGTACAGTTGGTGGAAGCCATGGCGGTACCGTTGGGGGAGGCCATGGCGGTACAGTTAATGAAAGCCATGGCATCAGCCGTGATGCTGATGGCCTGGAAGCCATGGACCTTGCCTCGGAATTGGAGGGTAGCTATACTCCAGATTATATGATGGTTGATCTGGTAGGCATGCCAGGGGCAACACTTCCAGAACTGTGTCAGCTGCAAAACCAACTCCAACACCAGATTCAGAACCAGCACCAGAACCAACACCCCCAACACCAGCACCCGAACCAGATTCAGCAGCAGCAGCAGCAGCAGCAGCACTTGGAGGCCGTCCACCACGAGCTGGCCAGCATACTTGCCAACCCCACAAAGCAGGTCTTCTCCCACCCCCTGCGCTCTCTCCTCTCCACCCCCCTGGACACCCCCTACATGAGCCCTGCACCTAGCCATCCGAACAGTGCCTGCCCCAGTCCTGCACCTGCCTACACCCGGGCAGCTCAGCTGCGCTTGCAGCATACCACAGGACAGGGGAACGCACTCACCGGACTGCGACAGGGAATGTACAGCCCAACCCCTGGTGATGTGCCGAAGAGCCCTTCACTTCCCTTCCTCACTGGCCTCAGCCTAGGTGAAGGAGGGAATGCCTAGCAGTGCCTGGCCCAGTCTTACAGCATTATGCTTTACATGCTTCTGCGGACTGTTTGGAAGTGGCGGTGCTCAAAATCCACCCATCGGTCTGCGACATGGAATGTACAGCCCTACCCTTGGTGAAGGAGGGAATGCCTAACAGTGCCTGTCCCAGTCCAGGGTAACACACCCATCGGTCTGCGACATGGAATGTACAGCCCCACCCTTGGTGATGTGTCTAAGAGCCCCTCTCTTATTTTCCTCACTGGCCTCAGCCTAGGTGAAGGAGGGAATGCCTAGCAGTGCCTGGCCCAGTCTTACAGCATTATGCTTTACATGCTTCTGCGGACTGTTTGGAAGTGGCGGTGCTCAAAATCCACCCATCGGTCTGCGACATGGAATGTACAGCCCTACCCTTGGTGAAGGAGGGAATGCCTAACAGTGCCTGTCCCAGTCCAGGGTAACACACCCATCGGTCTGCGACATGGAATGTACAGCCCCACCCTTGGTGATGTGTCTAAGAGCCCTTCTCTTATTTTCCTCACTGGCCTCAGCCTTGGTGAAGGAGGGAATGCCTAGCAGTGCCTGTCCCAGTCCAGGGTAACACACCCATCGGGCTGCGGCATGGAATGTACAGCCCCAACCCCGGTGACGTGTCTAATGATGTGTCTAATGATGTGTCTAAGAGCTCTTCGCTTATTTTCCTAACTGGCCTTGGCCTTGGAGATGGAGGGAATGCAGCAGACCAGACAGATGTTCATAAGTCCCCATTTACTCCTTCAAGCCGCGGGCACACTTGGAGTCCAATAGGGCTCCAGGAAAGTAGAATAATCATCATTAGGGCTTCAAAACAGAAATACTGGCAAGTAGGTGTGGTACAGGTCGCAGAGAGTCGCTCAACTTGCGACGCGTCGCATGAAAAAAAAAGAATCTCTGCGGACCACCAGCACTACAAACAGTGTAGACGCTGGCACTACAAACAGTGTAGCCGCTAGCACTACAAACAGTGTAGTACCTGGCACTACAAAAAGTGTAGCCGCTGGCACTACAAACAGTGTAGCCGCTAGCACTACAAACAGTGTAGCCGCTGGCACTAAAAAAGTGTAGCCGCTAGCACTACAAACAGTGTAGCCGCTGGCACTACAAACAGTGTGGCAGTTGGCACTACAAAAAGTGAAGCCGCTGGCACTACAAACAGTGTAGCCGTTGGCACTACAAACAGTGTAGCCGCTGGCACTACAAACAGTGTAGCCGCTGGCACTACAAACAGTGTAGCCGCTAGCACTACAAACAGTGTAGTACCTGGCACTACAAACAGTGTAGTACCTGGCTCTACAAACAGTGTAGTACCTGGCACTACAAAAAGTGTAGCTGCTGGCACTACAAAAAGTGTAGCCGCTAGCACTACAAACAGTGTAGCCGCTGGCACTACAAACAGTGTAGCCGCTGGCACTACAAACAGTGTAGCAGTTGGCACTACCACCAGTTTGTTTTGTCGGCCGTTGGCCACTACACCGTTCGCCGTTGGCGCTCCCACCCGTGTCGCCGCTTGGCCCTTTTAAACCACCCCGTGTCGCCGTTGGTCCCCCCCCCGTGTCGCCGCTGTTGACCCTCCCACCGTGTCGCAGTTGGCCACTACCCCCCGTGTCGCCGCTGGCCCTCCCCACCCGTGTCGCCGCTGGGCCATACCCCCCGTGTCGCCGTTGCACTACAAACAGTGTAGCCGCTGGCACTACAAACAGTGTAGCCGCTGGCACTACAAACAGTGTAGCAGTTGGCACTACAAACAGTGAGCGATTGCAAAAAAAAGGGGAAAAGTGTTCACTGTGAACATTTTCTGATATCATGCTGAATGACATTTGTGTATAGAGGACTCTAACTTCTACCCGGATTTCCATCCGGAGTGTATATTAATCAAGGAACGGCAATATCATAGGATATCATATGATCCTAGCAGTCTGACTAGGCTAAAGATACCGTTTGTATACAATATCATATGATGTAAGGTGTATGATATCATATGATGCAAGGTGTAAGATATCATATGATATCGTATAATATCATACTCGCCTTAAGTCAACATCATATGATATGCCGGTCCCTACATGCTCGACTCCAATTTCTACTCAGGAGTGTTCATTTATACAGGAATCAGGTCAGAGTTGTTTTTCAGTTCAGAAAGTGGGTTACCTGTTGGCTTCATGGGTTTAGGCCTCCTCCAAGGACAGAGTCCTGGCAGCTTTAGTAAGGCTGCCCCGGAGTGTCCGGGGGGCAGCGCCTCCCGATTGCTGGGGGATTTGGGGGTCTCAGGTAGTGAACATTTCGGCCAAGACGGGGTCTCAGGTAGCGATTGGGATAGGTAGCGGAGAACAAAATCTCCGATTCAGGTATATATATGGTACGGGAAATAGATATATCTGGACTGACTATATAAAACAAAACACAAATATGTGTTATGTTTATAATATATAAAGTTACACCAGATCAATATCAGAAAATCCCTCAATTGTTTATAATTATTGTATGTATATACATACACGATATATACATACACGATATATATATATATATATATATATATATATATATATATATATAAACATATAAACATATAAACATCAGAAAATACCACACTGTAACCTTATCGTTACCTTTTTGTTACCTCATTGTTCAGAAGCGGCTGTTCAGAAGCAGCCTGCAAAATAACATGAAGCCCTATGTCTGACTATCAAACCAGGTTCTGTTTATTGAAGGTGCCCTGTGCCCCTGTTGCTCTGTGCCCCTGTTGCCCTGTTCCCCTGTTGCTCAGGTAGATATATATAGATGTATCTATCTATTTAGATGTATCGGGTCTTCGCTGCATGCGAGGTATACATAGTTCTAGGCGCTCCCTATTTTGGCCTGACCACCAGACCCAACCTGAATTGGCGGAACCCATCCGCCAAAATCCCCGTCAACACTTTAGATGTGTAGGTATATGACAATATACAATTTACAACAGGCTTGGCTTGGCTTGGCTTGGCTTGGCTTGGCCTAACCCAACCCAACCCAACCCAACTCAACACTGAAGACGCTTACGGCATATGACTCCAATTCATATCAGTACCATATTCTAATACAGGATTTTTGTGTATAGATGGCTCCAATTTATATCCGGAGTGTATAATTGTATATATATATATGTTTATATAGATGACTCCAATGTACAACAGGCTTGGCTCGGCTTGGCTTGGCCTAACCCAACCCAATTTACAACAGGCTTGGCTTGGCTTGGCCTGACCCAACCCAATTTACAACAGGCTTGACTTGGCTTGGCTTGGCCCAACCTAACCCAATCCAACCCAATTTACAACAGGCCTGTTAACATATTTTGGCTTGACTTGGCTTGACTTGGCTTGACTTGGCTTGGCTTGGCCTGGCCCAACCCAACCCAACCCAATTTACAACAGACCTTTTTATTTATTTTTCCTCATCGAAATAAAAGAGGCTTCTTTTCCTACAAGAGGTGTGATGCAAAAATGTAAGATCAATTATATGTTGAGTACTTCTGATCTGACGCCTTCAAAGAGGCCGAGAACTATCCTCCGTTCTGTTGTGCGGAAGTCCGAGCTCAGGCACAGTAGCTAAAACAACTGAGAAGGGCTGCCCCCCCCCCCCCCCACCCCCCCTTGTCACGTGGTCGTCCGAGCTCAGGCGCAGTAGCTAAAACAATTGTGGAGGGCTGCCCCCCCCCCCCCCCCCCCCCCCCCCCCCCCCCCCCCCCTCCTCCTCCTCCCTTGAATAGAAATAAGAGGCATGACTTCAAATTATATATGGATGCTGGGTATTTATACTGTGGCGCACACAATGGCATCCTTAGAATTCCCAAACAGGGATTGTGTGCTAGTCAAAATTCAGTGTGTGGGTGTGGGTGGGTGGGTGGGGGCTGGGGCGATGCCACCCATACTCACCCAATCACCCACCAACCCACATTACCCACCCATTTACCAACCCACACTAACCATCCATACCTTGCCATATCCAGCCATACCACCCATACCCACCCATCCATACCCATCCATACCACCCATAATCACCCACCCATACCCACCCACCGTATCCACCCATTCACTCACCCATACACCCACCAATGAAGTACCCTTGCCAACGCAATCCCAATGGTGGTCTCAGAACGTCATTTGGAGGTTTGAGTTAAAAGATAGCAAAATCATGAGGAGCCCCCCCCCCCCCCCCCCCCCCCCCCCCCCATGAAGGTGCTCGGAATGACCTGAAAATTGGCTCACAACATCGCCATGGATCATGCCATTATAGCCCCATTCTCGGAATAAATCGATCGGCATTATTAATGTTTTGAAGGCCTGGACACCTCCTGGGCTCTCACACATATTACCGAGCCAGCTTAGCCAACTTGACTTCCTCTGTCTGGTTGCGCCTACCTATTTTTGACACAAATAGGTAGGCGAAGGCGGTGAGCAGCCAAATTGCTGGCTGAAGCTATGTAACCAAGTTCAATTTCAAGTTGTGACTACCTGCTTCGCCAACTTGACCCCCTCTGTCTGGTTGCGACTACCTGCTTATACTGCGTCTGCTGCGCCTTTTCTTCATTCTCAACATTTCGATTCCCGACATGCGTGCATGAATGCGGCGGCTCAGGTTATGGGATGGAGAACTAGCCATGATAGAGCAAGCATGAAGCACAGAGCTTGTATGACAACATGATACGTTGATATCGTGTTCCGCTGTGTCTGCTGCGTCTATCCTTCATAATCAAGAGTCCGATTCCCAACAGTCGTGCAATCGTGCATGCATGCGGCGGCTCAGGTTATGGGATGGAGAGCTAGCATTAGCATGGGGATAGTATGGAGCTAGCATGTATTTTTTATATTGTATATATATATATTGTATTAAATTTTTTATATTGTATATATATATATATTGTATTAAAAGGACTTGCCAAACCATGACAGGAGGGGCAAAAACGAAAAAGCATTGGTGAACTGCACCCCAAACAATTGTTTTAGCGAGATTTCGTGCTACAGTTATAAAAGCTCCCTTCCATAATTATCCAGAAGATCATTTCTGGGCCCTTGTGCCACTACTTGGATGATGCCAGCAATGCTGTCAGATCTCTGCCCTCGTGGTGTTTTTCTAGTTTTATCTCCTTGGCTCCGCCTCTAACGACCACGGCAAGGAGCTTAACTACTGTGGTCAATTGAAATTGAAATTGTTACATCCGAGTAATGAGCCACTCTCAGGACGTGAGGTAATGGACACCACTGCTGAAGTGCTGTGGTCAATAGGGGTAGTGGTGAATGTTCGTTGAGGTGAAAATCCTTTCACAACACAGAATACAAATTAAGCATTTCCAGAGCATTTCCATATTTTTTCCCTGCTCCATCTGCACTAATCCCTACCCTGATTTTCAAGTTTTTGTTTTTAGTTGTAAAAGATATTTTACCCCAGGAGGTGGTTTTCTCGACACAAAACAGCTACGACGAGGATTCAGTTCGTATGGCGTTGACACTCCTAAAAAATAGTAGGCGCCCCCGTCGGTAAAACGATTGTTTGGGGTTCAGTTCATCAATGCTTTCTTTTTAAGCCCTTCCAATCACGGTAGGGCAAGTCCCTTGAGCCTATTTGGCCTACCTCTGGACTGTAACATACATACAGGCACACTTAGGAATAAGTCTGCAAAACACACTTATATGTACGCTGCCTTTCATGATCTATAATAAGTCTGCAAAACGCACTCTTCTCTTCTTCTTACCAGCAGCTTCTACGGCCACACTGGTATTTTCACCATTTTGCAGAGCTGGGCCGCCATTTTGCAGGGGAGGAGCACCACCCAAAACACCAAGCGGGTGTGAGGCTCCACCAGTGGTTTGTGGTCCACTACCAGTGGGGTGTGAGGCACCACCAGGGGTTTGTGGTCCACTAACAGTGGGGTGTCTGGCTCCACCATGTTGATGTGATCCATTGGAAGAGGGTTGTGGTTCACTCCCTATGGGTTGTGAGCCACTACCAGTGGGGTGTGTTCTAACACCTGACGCTAGTGAGGCAACAGCTTGTGGTTGTGATCCACCACCAGAGGGTTGTAGGCCACTGCCCGATGCTAGTGAGGCCCCACCAAGTGGAAGTGGTCCATTGGAAGAGGGTTGTAAGCCACTACCAGTGGGGTGCGTTCTACTACCTGATGCTAGTGAGGAAACAACATGTGGTTGTGATCCACCACCAGAGGGTTGTAGGCCACTGCCCGATGGTAGTGAGGCCTCACCAAGTGGAAGTGATCCATTGGAAGAGGGTTGTAAGCCACTACCAGTGGGGTGCGTTCTACTACCCGATGCTAGTGAGGAAACAACATGTGGTTGTGATCCACCACCAGAGGGTTGTAGGCCACTACCCGATGCTTGTGATCCACTGCCTGATGCTTGTGAGGCCCCACCAAAGGGGTGTGTTCTACTACCAGATGCTAGTGAGGAAACAGCATGTGGATATGATCCACCACCAGAGGGTTGTGGGCCACTACCTGCGTGTTGTGATCCACCACCAAGGGCTAGTGGGTCACTACCCGATGCTAGTGAGGCCCCATCAGAGGGATATAGTCCAGAGAGTTGTGGGCCACTACCAGTAGGGTGTGAGGCCCCACCATGTGGTTGGGCTCCACCACCAGAGGGATGTGGGTAGGCAACAGCATGTGGATATGATCCACCACCAGAGGGTTGTGGGCCACTACCTACGTGTTGTGATCCACCACCAAAGAGTTGTATTCTACTCCCTGATGCTTGTGAGGCCCCATCAGAAGGAGATAGTCCAGAGAGGTGTGGGCCACTACCAGTGGGGTGTGAGGCCCCACCATGTGGTTGGGCTCCACCACCAGAAGGTTGTGGGTCACTACCTACGTGTTGTGATCCACCACCAAAGGCTAGGAGGTCACTACCTAAGGGGTGTGTTCTACTCCCTGATGCTAGTGAGGCCCCATCAGAAGGAGATAGTCCAGAGATGTGTGGGCCACTACCTGTGGGGTGTGAGGCCCCACCATGTTGATGGGCTCCACCATCAGAAGGTTGTGGGTCACTACCTACGTGTTGTGATCCACCACCAAAGGGTTGTGTTCTGCTACCCGATGCTTGTGAGGCCCCATAAGAAATAGATAGTCCAGAAGGAACGTCCTGGGTGCCACTTCTCGGTCCAATGGGGAGTCCCATGTCTTCGTCCCATTGAGGGAGGGTGGACATGGCCACCTTGCGAAGCCTGCAATCGGGAAGGATTTGTTTGTGAGATTATTAATGGCTTGATGGATTATTAATGGCTTGATGGATTATTAATGGCTTGATGACTTATTAATTGCTTGATAGTGTGGTCTGTTAACCAACCAAGCATGGCCTGCCATGCTTGTTTATGAATGTCCCATTGAGGAAGGGTGGACATGGCCACCTTGCGAAGCATGCAGTTGGGAAAGATAAGTTATTACTTTATGAATGCCTGACTGAGGGATGGAGGACATGGCCACCTTGCGAAGTCTGCAATCGGGAAGGACGCGTTTGTGAGATTGTACATGGCTTGATGGTGTGGTCTGTTAACCAACCAAGGATGGCCTGCCATGCTTGTTTATGAATGTCCCATTGAGGGAGGGTGGACATGGCCTCCTTGCGAAGCATGCAATCGGGAAGGATGTGTTTGTGGGATAATGGCTTAATGGTGTGGTCTGTGAACCAACCAAGCATGGCCTTCCATGCTTGTTTATGAATGGACGATCGAGGAAGGGTGGACATGGCCACCTTGCAAAGCCTGCAACCGGGCAAGATAAGTTCATGTATGTGTATGTATGCTACACCATGAACTATGTGTTCATGTCTGTCTGTCTGTCTGTCTGTCTGTCTGTACCGTATTGTATTGTATGTATGTCTGCATGTCTGTATGTCTGTATGCATGTCTGTCTGTCTATCTGTCTGTCTGTCTGTCTGTCTGTCTGCATGTCTGTCTGTCTGTACCGTATTGTATGTATGTCTGCATGTCTGTATGTCTTCATGTCTGCATGTCTGTCAGTCTGTCTGTCTGTCAGTCAGTCAGTCTGCCCGTCTGTCTGTCTGTCTGTCTGTCTGTCTGTACTAGTACGGTAGCCCGTGTGGCCGTTGGCCACCCCCCACCCTGGTCCTGGGTCCTGGTCTGGGATACAGAATGGGTAACACCCTTGCATGTACCCACACCGTCTAGATACTCCCCCATCAAAACTGAAAATACATTACGCATGCCCCCTTTTCTTCCCTACTCTCTATTTATATCCCCCCCCCCCCCCTCCCTCCCTCACACACTCACACACAAGGACATACATGATCCCCTATTTTGCCCTAAATCTTCCTGCCCCCCATCCCAACCCCCTTGACACACTCTCTCTCCCCCCCCCCCCCCCCCCCCCACACACACACACACCACCACCACCACCACCCATCCATCTCCACCCTCGCTGTACGCCCCCCCGCCCCCCCCCCCCCTCGCTCACAGACACAGAAACGTGCACCCCTTCCCCCTACCTCTTACCCTTCACTTCAGCAGCCCCCAACCCTGTATCACACACACATACCATTCCGACCACCCCCAGAAAGACACATACTATCATCTACATTCCCCAACCTCTCCTTGCCCCTCACCCACCCACACCCACACAAACACAGCCATCCCCACACAGGGTGGGCCACCCTTGACCCTCCCCCGAGAACCTGCGAACGCTTGCATACCTATCGACCCTGCAGAGAAAACCATACCTGTGCGATCGCAAAGCTACATACAGGAATATATATATATATATATATATTGCGCTTGTTGCGCAAAGCTATATACATGAATATGTCGCGCAAATATATATTGCGCATATTGCGCACAGCTACATACATGAATATATGCATATATATACATATATATATATATATATATATATATATATATATATATATATATATATATATATATATATATATATATATATATATATATATATATATATATATATATTGAGCTCACTTTAAGAAGGCCAAGTTCCTGATGATTGGGTGGTCAACAGTGAGCTGACCACCATCCACCTTGGAAGCTCCTGTGGGCACATATGCACGGCCTGCCTCCTCCCGCACATGGGGGGCCCTATCCACTTCCCGTATATGGGTGGGGTTGGCGGTGGGGGTGGGGGTGGAGTTGGCGGTGGGGATGGTGGTGGGGTCCCCCGCTTCTTGGGGGGCTGCGCCCTCCCGTAGGTGGGGGAGGGTGGGGGTGGGGGTGGGGGTGGGAGTATAACCCCCAGCCTCTGGGGGGGCTGCGTCCTCCCGTTGGTGGGAGAGGGTGGGGGTGGGGTCCCCTGCCTCTGGGGGGGCTGCGTCCTCCCCGGTCCCACTCGCCACCGAGGCGTACACAGTGGCCGCCATGTCCTTGGTGGCCAGAGTGTCGTCTGTTGCCATGTTCAGCATCTCCTCCTCTATGCTGCCTTTCATGGCCAGCAGCTCGACATACACTGCGCTGCGAGCACCCATGCGGTGAGCCCGGCTGACGACCTGGCATATGCGAAGCAATTACAACAAATTAGCAATCAAAAAAAAAGAAAAAAAATATTAGCAATTACATAAATAATCAAGATGTCCTCGTTAATGCTCCTTTCAAAGCGAGCAGCTCAACGTACACTGCACTGCGAGCATCCATGCGGTGGGCCCGGCTGACGACCTGGCATATGCGAAGGAATTACAACAAATTAGCAATAAAAAAAAAGAAAAAAATATTAGCAATTACATAAATAATCAAGATGTCCTTGTTAATGCTCCTTCAAAGCGAGCAGCTCAACGTACACCGCACTGCGAGCATCCATGCGGTGGGCCCGGCTGACGACCGGGCATATGAAAAGCAATTACGATAAATTAGCAATTAAAAAAAAGCAATTAAATAAAACTAGCAATTAAATAAATGTTCAGCAGCATAAAATGAGCAATTATAGGAATAATAATCAGCATCTCCTCGTGAATGCTTTCTTTCAAAGTGAGCAGCTCGCATACACCGCACTGCGCACACCCATGCGGTGTGCCTGGCTGACGACGTAGGTGCAACAATAAATAGGGGCAGCATTAAAAAACGTAAACATACGTCATTGGTTGCCAGAGTGTCATCTGTTGCCATGTTCAGCATCGCCTCCTCCATACTACCTTTCATGGCCAGCAGCTCGACATAAACTGCGCTGCGAGCACCCATGCGGTGAGCCCGGCTGACAACCATGAAAGGCAGCATTCACGAGGAGATGCTGATTAATTTTTTACTTGCTAGTTTTATTTAATTGCTTTTTTTTAATTGCTAATTTATCAAGCACCCATGCGGTGGGCCAGGCTGACGACCTGGGTGCAACAGTAAAAAGCGCAGCATTAAAAAAGATAAAACACAAAAAAATGTATTTGGTGACCAGAGTGTTGTCTGTTGCCATGTTCAGCATCTCCTTCTCTATGCTCCTTTTCATGGCCAGCGGCTCGACGTGCACTGCGCTGCGAGCACCCATGCGGTGAGCCCGGCTGACAACTTGGGTGCAACAATAAATAGGGGCAGCATTAAAAAACATAAATACAAAACAAACAGGAGAGTACAAGTTGAAGATACAAAAAAGTAGGAAAGTACTTTCCTGTTGAAAATCTGAAGCCGACAGACACATTGCATTGTATTGGGGAGCTGCCTAGAAGCTGCTGAAAAGGGTAAAAAAAACGAAGATACAAGAAAAGGACAGTACACAATCTGAAGCCGACAGACACATTGCATCGTATTGGGGAGCTGCCTAGAAGCTGCTGAAAAGGGTCAGAAAAAACAAAGACAGAAAAACAAAAATCACAACACAAACAATAAAGTACTGAAAATATAAAGCATACACAGTGCATTGTGTTGGGGAGCTGCCCTAGAAGCTGCAGAAAAGGGCCAGAAAAAAACAAACATAGAAAAACAAAAATTACAACACAAACAGTAAAGTACTGAAAATCTGAAGCAGACACTGACACGTTAAATTGTACTGGGGAGCTGCCTAGAAGCTGCTGAAAAGGGCCGGAGAAAAACAAAGACAGAAAACAAAAATCACAACACAACACAAGAAAGTACTGAAGTACTAAAAGTTCTATGCAGCGTCGCCTGCGATGCTAAAAATGTGCTAAGAGTGATCGCGGCGGAGCGACAGGTGGCAACAGAAGCGAGTTAGTTACGAGACCGTTGGCTGACGTGTCATCAGCTTCATCGCGGTCAGACGGATGGATGGATGGATGGTCGGCCGCAGAGACGGACAGATGGGTAACCCTGGGGGCTTCCGCCCCCTTGAAGTGGGGGCCTCGCCCAAAATCTGAAGTTGACAGTACCTCAGGCTCAAAGGAGCAATACGTGAAGGGTTATATGATAATGACGTATAGGACGAAAGAGATGTCCAGGGGTAGGCTAAATAGTTTTCATTTTTAGCAAATTGAAAAAAAGGAAAAAAGGGACTCGCCCAATTGTGACAGGAGAGTCTAAAACGAAAAAGCAATGATGAACTGAATCCCGAACAACCGCTTTACCGATGGGGGCCCTGAGTTTGTGCTACAGTGATAAGTTACTGAAGTAGCTGAAGCTCAAGCAATCAGTGATGGGGTCTATGCAAATGATGCATTGGGAAGCTGCTATAAGCTGCCTAGAAGCTGCTGAAAAAAACCCAGAAAATAGCCATGCAGTAGATCACAACACAGCACAGACAGGAAAGTGCAACACTAAGATAACAAACAGACAGGAGAGTGGAAACCAACAAATTCTGTATATATATATATATATATATATATATATATATATATATATATAGAAATCATGGCGGTCGTGGTCGTGGTGTCATCGCGTAACCAACTTAACCGACTTCCCGCCCAGCCAATTCCCGCTCAGCCAATTCCCGCTTTTAATCCCTCCTGCTTCAACTTCTGCCTGATTGGCCTCCTGCAAATTCTGCCATATGCCTCCTTCGCCTCCTGCGTATTCTACCTGTTGCGCATCCTGCCCGATTTCTCCTTTCCCCCCTGAGTTCATCCACCTGATTTCGGTAGCCCTACAGTTCGTCTTCCTACAAGCTTTTCCCCCTGCATCTCTGCAAGACCATTCCCTTGCGTCAAGAGACCTGTCGCTGCGCACAACGGGAGGTGACGTGGTGAGTCAGCAGACCTGTCAGAAATGTCCGAATCGCATCCATCCCATGTCACAAACTTGACTGCGAATTCTTCCCACTGCATTGAATTCGGCCGAACTGAATAAATGCTCGCTAAAAAGAAGATTTAGTTACGTAAAGGTTGCGATTGCGCTGGTTCAGCTTTTTCAGTGGGGTCGACTAACGATCACAGCTGAGGTGGCAGGGAAGCAGGTCCGATGCTTTTGGCTGAGTCGGATGATGCGCAAACGTTGTCGATGCTCTTCGTCCCGTTTGCCTTTCAGCTATGGCAAAGCCCACAGCTGAAGTGGAGGGAGGCAGATATGGAGTGTGTGTGCTGGTGGGTGCGCGTAGGAGGAAGGGGAGGGATGAGGGATGGAATGGGGTGGGGGAAGGGATGGAGTCAGGAAATATGTCAGGAAGAGTAAGGGAGTATGTTTGTGGGCAGGGGTACATGGTTGGGTGGGGGTGGAGATAACTGGGGGGGGGGGAGGGGGGGAGGACGGTGGTGTTTGTGTGCTTGTGGGTGCACAAGGGAGACCATCGCAAGGGATATGCGTCCGTCAATGTTTGAAGTTGCATGCACTGCAGAGAAAACCGTTTTGCAACCCAGCCCAAAACAGGTGTGGCCAACGGGAGGGAAGGGGGGAGGGGGCGGATAATGGTTTGGTGGTGGTGGTGTGTGAATGGGGGGGGGCTTCAAGTGTAAACCATTATGTAACCCAATAGGTGTGGCCAAAGGCCAAACGGGCACCGTACTATGATTGGGGTGTGTGTGTGTGTGGGGGGGGGGGGGTCTTCGTGAGACTAGGTGTGGCCACCGGCCACACGGGCTACCGTACAAGTATATATATATATATATATATATATATATATATATATATAGAGAGAAATCATGGTCGTGGTCGTGGTCGTGGTGGTGTCATCATCGCGTACCCACGTGCCATGGGCGTGCAAAGTGTAACCAACTTGCAACCGACTTTTCGTCAAACCCAACTCGCAACACCCCGGCCAGCGAAATTTTCAAATACCGAAACTGCTGATGCGCAAAGTTAAGCGCGCGCGCTCATTTCATCGCCACATTTGCTTTGCATCCCATACTATGACTGCAAGCAATTTAGATCCAGAAGATCCTCTCCTCGGAGGTCATCTGGTGACCCTCGCTTTGTATGGCGCTCAGAATAATCGTTTCAGTTCATTGCTTCTTCATGGGGCATGCGACCATGATGCATGCCAACAGTCCTAATGGACAGGAGGGCCCGCAACACCGCCAGCCAGCGCTCAAAGCGAGCTTGCATGAGCAAGGAAGAACTGGACAGAGCCGGGAAGAGCCAACAAGAGTCGACGTGATGCCCACGCTGCCCGACCCCAGGAGTTACGCCAGGCTCATAATCAAGCCGGACGTGAACAACGCGATCCCATGCCTCAGGATGAACGCGAAGCTGCTAAGCTGCTCTTAACCAAGCCAGGCGTGAAGACTTTGCTTTCCAACCTCAGGAGTTACGCCAGACTCATAATCAAGCCAGACCTTCAGATCGTCATGCTTTTTTCTCCGCCTGCGAGCGTTGCCACCGTTCATCTCACGCATGCGCACTTTCGCCATGCCATCGCATCGCCTTCGTCATTGTTGGCTGGTTGTTGCGATTAATTCGACTTTGTTCAGATCGCCACGGCCATTCCGTCCCTCTGCACACTCTCGCGCTTGCACCTCTCATCCCTTATCTGAAAGCTCTTTTCTTTGTATCGAATATCGTGACATACGATTTGTGCTATTCCAAGAGTTGACCGAGTATCAACTGGGGCACTGCATGATAAGATGAAACTGCAAGTTTGTAGCTTTGGAATTGCACTGGTCCGGTGTTCTCGGGGCGATCAGGATGTGAGCGTTCCCAAGTTGTTGGTCTGCACTTTCCCCTCTTTCTGAAAGATTAAATCCCGCAGCCGAAGTGAAGGGTATGAGGTAGGGAGGAGGAGAGTGAGGTAGGGAGGAGGAGAGTGTGTGTGCGTGTTGGTGGTTGTGGGAAGGGAGGCTTTTGGGGGCGAAGGTGAGAGAAAAATAGGGTGTGTGGATTGGGTAGGAAGAGGCCGGGGGAAGTGGAGGATGCTGTGGGTCTGTATGTGTGTGTGTGTGTGTGTGTGTGGGGGGGGGGGGGGATGATGGAATACGTGTATGACAGGGGGTAGGCCACAGCAGAAGGGGAAAAGGTATAGAGAAGAGGTGTGCGTCTGAGAGTGCGGGGTGAGTGTTGGTGTGGCCACAGGCCACACGGGCTACCGTACTAGTATATATATATATATATATTTATATACATATATATATATATATATATATATATATATATATATATATATATATATATATATATATGTATATATATATATATACGTATATCCGGAAAGGGAGGCTCCGTCATAAATCACAAAAAAATGAAGTACCTGAACCTAAAGTGAAGGATCAGTGATAGGTTCTATGATAATGACGTATTGGGAAGCTGCCTAGAAGCTGCTGAAAAGGGCAAATAAAACAGGGAAGTGCACAATCTGAAGCAGTACTGAAAATCTGAAGTAGACAGTACCTGAAGCTCAAGGAAGCAATCAGTGATGGGTTCCATGAGAATGCCGTATTGGGAAGCTGCCTAGAAGCTGCCTGGAAGCTGACTAGCAGTAGACAGTACCTGAAGCTCAAGGGAGCGATCAGTGATGGTTTCCATGAGAATGACGTATTGGAAAGCTGCCTAGAAGCTGCCTGGAAGATGACTAGAAGCTGGCTAGCAGTAGACAGTACCTGAAGCTCAAGGGAGCGATCAGTGATGGGCTCCATGAGAATGCGTAATGGGAAGCTGCCTAGAAGCTGCCTAGAAGCTGACTAGGAGTTGACAGTACCTGAAGCTCAAGAGAGCGATCAGTGATGGGCTCCATGAGAAAGACGTATTGGGAAGCTGCCTAGAAGCTGCCTAGAAGCTGCCTAGAAGTTGACAGTACCTGAAGCTCAAGGGAGCGATCAGTGATGGGCTCCATGAGAATGACGTATTGGGAAGCTGCCTAGAAGCTGCCTGGAAGCTGACTAGAAAATGGCTAGAAGTTGACAGTACCTGAAGCTCAAGGGAGCGATCAGTGATGGGCTCCATGAGAATGCGTAATGGGAAGCTGCCTAGAAGCTGCCTAGAAGCTGACTAGAAGTTGACAGTACCTGAAGCTCAAGGGAGCGATCAGTGATGGGCTCCATGAGAATGACGTATTGGGAAGCTGCCTAGAAGCTGCCTAGAAGCTGCCTAGAAGCTGACAGTACCTGAAGCTCAAGGGAGCGATCAGTGATGGGCTCCATGAGAATGACGTATTGGGAAGCTGCCTAGAAGCTGCCTAGAAGCTGCCTAGAAGTTGACAGTACCTGAAGCTCAAGGGAGCGATCAGTGATGGGCTCCATGAAAATGACGTATTGGGAAGCTGCCTAGAAGCTGCCTAGAAGCTGCCTAGAAGTTGACTGTACCTGAAGCTCAAGGGAGCGATCAGTGATGGGCTCCATGAGAAAGACGTATAGGGAAGCTGCCTAGAAGCTGCCTAGAAGCTGCCTGGTAGCTGACTAGAAAATGGCTAGAAGTTGACAGTACCTTGAGCTCAAGGGAGCGATCAGTGATGGGTTCCATGAGATTGCCGTATTGGGAAGCTGCCTAGAAGCTGCCTGGAAGATGACTAGAAGCTGGCTAGCAGTAGACAGTACCTGAAGCTCAAGGGAGCGATCAGTGATGGGCTCCATGAGAATGCGTAATGGGAAGCTGCCTAGAAGCTGCCTATAAGCTGACTAGGAGTTGACAGTACCTGAAGCTCAAGGGAGCGATCAGTGATGGGCTCCATGAGAAAGACGTATTGGGAAGCTGACTAGAAGCTGCCTAGAAGCTGCCTAGAAGTTCACAGTACCTGAAGCTCAAGGGAGCGATCAGTGATGGGCTCCATGAGAATGACGTATTGGGAAGCTGCCTAGAAGCTGCCTCGAAGCTGCCCTGGCAGCTTACTAGAAATGGCAGAAGTTGACAGTACCTGAAGCTCAAGGGAGCGATCAGTGATGGGCTCCATGAGAAAGACGTATTGGGAAGCTGCCTAGAAGCTGCCTGGAAGCTGACTAGAAAATGGCTAGAAGTTGACAGTACCTGAAGCTCAAGGGAGCGATCAGTGATGGGTTCCATGAGATTGCCGTATTGGGAAGCTGCCTAGAAGCTGCCTGGAAGATGACTAGAAGCTGGCTAGCAGTAGACAGTACCTGAAGCTCAAGGGAGCGATCAGTGATGGGCTCCATGAGAATGCGTACTGGGAAGCTGCCTAGAAGCTGCCTAGAAGCTGACTAGGAGTTGACAGTACCTGAAGCTCAAGGGAGCGATCAGTGATGGGCTCCATGAGAATGACGTATTGGGAAGCTGACTAGAAGCTGCCTAGAAGCTGCCTAGAAGTTGACAGTACCTGAAAAGTCTCAGGGCGCGATCAGTGATGGGGCTCCAAAGAATGACGTATTGGGAAGCTGCCTAGAAGCTGCCTAGAGCTGCCTAGAAGTTGAACAGTACCTGAAAAGCTCAGGGAGCGTCAGTGATGGGGCTCATGAGAATGACGGATTGGGAAGCTGTCCTAGACTCTGCCTATAAAAGCTGCCTTGAAGCTGACACGAAATGGCTAGAAGGTGACGGTACTTGAAGCTCAGGGAGCGATCAGTGATGGGCTCCATGATAATCGCGTAATGGGAAGCTTCCTAGAATCTTCCTAGAAGCTGACTAGAAGTGACAGTAACCTGAGCCAAGGGAGCGACAGTGATGGGCTCCATGATAATGACGGTATCGGGAACTGCTATCAGCTGCCTAGAAGCTGCCTAGAAGCTGACAGTACCTGAAGCTTAGGAGAGCGATCAGTGATGGGCTCCATGAGAAAGACGTATTGGGAAGCTGCCTAGAAGCTGCCTAGAAGCTGACTTGAGTGACAGTACCTGAAGCACAGGGAGCGAGTCAGTGATGGCTCCATAGAAAGACGTATTGGGAAAAGCTCCTAGAAGCTGACTATAACTGCTATAAGTTGAAAAGTACCTGAAGCTCAAGGGAGCGATCATATGGGCTCCCATGAGAATACTATTGGGAAGCCTGCCTAGAAGCTGCCTGGAAGCTGACTAGAAAATGGCTAAAGTTGACAGTAACCTGAAGCTCCTGGAGCGATCATTGATTGGTTCCATGAGATTGCCGTAGTGGGAGCTGCCTAGAAGCCTGGCCAGCTGCCTAGAAGATGACTATAATCCATGCTAAGCAGTAGACGTACCCTGAAGCTCAGGGAGCGATTTCCCCTAAAAAACAGTGGGGGAAAAATTTTTGGGCTCCATGAAATGCTTGGAAGCTGCCTAGAAGCTGCCTAAGCTGACTAGGAGTTGACATTACCCTGAAAGCTCAAGGGAGCGATCAGTGATGGCTCCATGAAAAGACTTTTGGAAAGCTGACTAGAACTTCCTAGAAGCTGCTATAAGTTGACAGTACCTGAAGCTCAAGGGCGCGATCAGTGATGGGCTCCTGGAATGAAACGTTTGGGTAAGCGCTCCTAGAAGCTTGCCTATAAGCCTGCCCTGAAGCTGACTAGAAAATGGCAGAAGTTCAGTACCTGAAGCAGGGAGCGATCAGTGAATGGTCCATGAGAATGCGTAATGGGAAGCTGCGCTAGAAGCGCCTAGAATCTGACATAACTGACTAGAAGTTGACAGTTACGCTGAAGCTTCAAGGGAGCGATCAGTGAATGGGCTCCCTGATAATGAACGTATTGGGAAGCGGCCTAAAGCTGCCTAGCAGCTGCCTAGAAAGTTGACGTTACCCTAGAAGCTCAAGGGAGCGATCATGAATGGGCTCCATGAAATGACGTATTGGGAAGTCTCCTAGAACTTCCTAGAAGCTGGCCTGAAGCTGACTAGAAATGGCTAGAAGTTGACAGACCTTGAAGCTCAAGGGAGCGATCAGTGATGGGCTTCCATGAGAATGCGTATTGGGAAGCTGCCTAGAAGCTGACCTATTAAGTGAATAGAAGTTGCGTACCTGAAGCTCAAGGGAGTCGATCAGTGATGGGCTCATGAGAATGACGTATTGGGAGCTGCCTAGAAGCTGCCTAGAAGCTGCCAGAACAGACAGTACCTGAAGCTCAAGGGAGCGATCAGTGATGGGCTCCTGGAGAATGACGTATTTGGGAAGCTGCCTAGAGTGCCTATAAGCTGACTATTATTGACAGTACCTTAAGCTCAAGGGAGCGATCGCGATGGGGCTCCTGAAGACGTATTGGAGCTGCCGGATCTCCGAGAAGCTGACTAGAAGTTGACAGTACCTGAAGCTCAAGGGCAGCGATCAGTGATGGCTCCATGAGAAAAGACTATGGGAAGCTGCCTAGAACGCTGCCTGAAGCTGACTAGAAAATTGCTAGAAGTTTGACAGTCCTGAAGCTCAGGAGCGATCAGTGATGGGTTCATGAGATTGCGCGATTGGGGAAGCCTGCCTAGAACCTCCTGGAAGAATGACTATAAGCTGGCGAGCAGTAGACATACCTTAAGCTCACGGGAGCGATCAGTGATGTGCTCCAATGCTAATGCGTACTGGGAGCTGCTCTAAAGCTGCCTAGAAGCTGACTAGGAGTTTTGAACAGTACCTGAAGCTCAAGGGAGCGATCATGATGGGCTCCATGAGAAGAAGACTATTGGGAAGCTGTACTAGAAGCTGCTAAAGCTGCCTGCCTAGAAGTTGACAGTACCTGAAGCGTCAAGGAGCGATTAGTGATGGGCTCCATGGAGAATGACTATTGGGAAGCTGCCCTAGAAGCTGCCTAGAAGCTGCCTAAAGTCGAACAGTACCAGAAGCTCAGGGAGCGATCATTGATGGGCCCAGGAGAAATGACTATTGGGGAAGCTGCCTAGAAGTGCCTAGAAGCTGCCTGGAGCTGACAGAAATGGCTGAAGTTTGACAGTAACCTGAAGCCAAGGGAGCGATCAGTGATGGGCTCCATGAGAATGCGTAATGGGAAGCTGCCTAGAAGCTGCCTAGAAGCTGACTAGAAGTTGACAGGGACCTGAAGCGCAGGGACGATCAGTGATGGCCCATGAGAATGACGTAATTGTGAAGCTGCCCTATAAGCTGCCTAGAAGGCTGCCTAGAAGTTGACAGTACTGAGCTCAAGAGACGATCAGTGATGGGCTCCATGAGAAAGACGTATTGGAAGCTGCCTAGAAGCTGGCCTAAAGTGCGTACTAGCAGTTGACAATTACCTGAGCCAAGGAGCGATCTTGATGGCTCCATGAGAAAAGACGTATTGGAAGCCTGCCTAGAAGCTGACTAGAAGCTGACTAGAAGTTGACAGTACCTGAAGGCTTAATGGGAGCGATCAGTGCATGGGCTCCATGAAATACGTATTGGGAAGAAGCTGCCTAAAGCTGCCTAAAGCTGCCTAGACGTCGACAGTACCTGAAGCTCAAGGGAGCGATCAGTGGATGGCTTCCAAGAGAATGACGTATTGGGAAGCTGCCATAGAATCTGCTAGAAGCTGCCGTAAGCTGACAAGAATGGCTAAAGTTGACCAGTACCTGAAGCTCATGGGAGCGATCAGTGATGGGCTCCATAACGAATGCTAATGGGAAGCTTCCTATAAGCTGCCCAGAAGCTACTAAGTTTGACAGTACCCTGAAGCCTCCAGGGAGCGATCAGTGGATGTTCTTCCATTAGAATTACGGTATTGTGAGCTGCCTAGAAGCTGCCGTAGAAGACTGCCTAGAGTTGACAGTACTTGAAGCTTCAGATGCGATCAAGTGGGCTCCATGAAAAGACTATTGGGAAGCGCTAGAACTGCCTAGAGCTGACTAGAATTTGCAGTACCTGAAGCTCAAGGTAGGCGATCAGAATGGGCTTCTCATGAGAAATGACTATGTGTAAGCTGCCTAAGAAGCTGGACTAGAAGCTGACTAGAAGTTGACAGTACCTGAAGCTCAAGAGCGATCAGTGATGGGCTCCATGAGAATGACGTATTGGGAAGCTGCCTAGAAGCTGCCTAGAAGCTGCCTAGAAGTTGACAGTACCTGAAGCTCAAGGGAGCGATCAGTGATGGGCTCCATGAGAATGACGTATTGGGAAGCTGCCTAGAAGCTGCCTAGAAGCTGCCTAGAAGTTGACAGTACCTGAAGCTCAAGGGAGCGATCAGTGATGGGCTCCATGAGAAAGACGTATAGGGAAGCTGCCTAGAAGCTGCCTAGAAGCTGCCTGGAAGCTGACTAGAAAATGGCTAGAAGTTGACAATACCTTGAGCTCAAGGGAGCGATCAGTGATGGGTTCCATGAGATTGCCGTATTGGAAAGCTGCCTAGAAGCTGCCTGGAAGATGACTAGAAGCGGCTACAGTAGAACAGTACCTGAAGCTCCAGGAGGCGATCGAGTGAGGGCTTCCATGAGAATGCGTAATTGGACTGCAAGAAGCTGCCTAGAAGCTGGCTAGGAGTTGACAGTACCTGAAGCTCAAGGGAGCGATCAGTGATGGGCTCCATGAGAAGACGTATTGGGAAGCTGCCTAGAAGCTTCCTAGAAGCCTGCTAGCATTAGACTGTACCTGAGCTCAAGGGAGCTGATCAGTGATGAGGCCTCCATGAGAATGATTTTGGGAAGCTGCCTAGAATCTTGCCTAGAATCTGTCCAGAAGCTGACAAGAAATGCTAGAAGTGGACAGTACCTGCAGCTTCAAGGGAGCGATCATGATGGGCTCCATAGAATGCGTAATGGGAAGCTGCCTAGAAGCTGCCAGAAGCCTGACTAGGAGTTGAATACCTGGAAGCGCAAGGAGCTATCAGTGAGGGCTCCATGAGAAAGACGTATTGGAAGCTGCCTAGAAGCTGTCCTAAAGCTGCCTAAAGTTACAGTACCTGAAGCTCACGGGAGCACTCAGTGATGGGCTCCATGAGAATGACGTATTGGGAAGCTGCCACTAGAACTCTGCCTAGAGCTGCCTAGAAAAGTTTGACAGTACCTTAAGCCTCAGGGAGCGATCATGATGGGCTCCATGAGAATTACGTATTGGGAAGTGCCTAGAAGCTGCCCTAGAACTGCCTGGAAGCTGACAAGAAATGGCTAGAGTTGACATTCTGAATCTCAGGAGCTCAGTATGGGCCTCCATTAAATGCCAATGGAAAGCTGCCTAGAAGCTGCCTAGAAGCTGACAGAGTTGACTACCCTGAAGCTCAAGGGAGCGATCATGAGTGGCTCCATGAGAAGACGTATTGGGAAGCTGCCTATAAGCTGCCTAGAATCTGCCTACCAACTGACAGTACCTGTGAACTCAAGAGAGCTATCAGTGATGGCGCCATGAGAAAGACGTATTGGGAACTTCCTAGAGCTGCCTAGAACTGACTCGAAGTTGACAGTACCTTACTCAAGGGAGCGATCAGTGTGGCTCCATGAGAAAAGACGTATTGGAATCGCCTAGAAGCTGACAGAATGCTGACTAGAAGTTGACAGTACCTGAAGCTCAAGGGAGGCGATCGTGATGGGGCTCCATGAGAATGACGTATTGGGAGCTGCTAGAAGCTGCATGAAGCTGCCTAAAGTTGACAGTACACTGAAGCTCAAGGGGCGATCATGATGGCTCCATGAAAAATGACGTATTGGGAAGCTGCCTAGAAGCTGCCTTTATAAGCTGCCTAGAGTTGACAGTAACCTGTACTCAGGGAGCGATCAGTGTTGGCGCGCATGCTAAGCGTATAGGGAAGTGCCTAAAGCGCCTAGAAGCTGCCTGGAAGCTGAATATAAAATGTCTAGAAGTTGACCGTAACGCTTGAGCTCAAGGGAGTCGATCATTGATGGTTCATGAGATTAGCCGTATTGGAAAAGCTGCCTAGAAGCTTCCTGGAAGATGACTAGAAGCGGCTACAGTAGACAGTCCTGAGCTCTCAAGGGAGCGATCAGGATGTGCCATGAGAATGCGTAATGGGA
Source organism: Chlamydomonas sp. ICE-L (assembly GCA_013435795.1). Lineage (NCBI taxonomy): Eukaryota > Viridiplantae > Chlorophyta > Chlorophyceae > Chlamydomonadales > Chlamydomonadaceae > Chlamydomonas > Chlamydomonas sp. ICE-L. The sequence continues at coordinate 4,631 of JACBWV010000631.1, read as the reverse complement.
AAGCTGCCTATAAGCTGGCCAGAATCTGGCTAGGAGTTGACAGTCCCTGACGCTCAATGGAGCGTCAGTGATGGGCTCCAATTTGGGAAACAAAAAATGTCGTATTGGGAAGCTGCCTAGAGCTTCCTAAAGCTGGCTAGCAGTAGACCAGTACCTGAAGCTCAAGGAGCGATCAGTGATGGGCTCCATAGAATGACCGTATTGGCAGCTGCTAGAAGCTGCCTAGAAGCTGCCAGGAAGCTGACAAGAAATGGCTAGAAGCTGACAGTACCTGAAGCTCAAGGGAGCGATCAGTGATGGGCTCCATGAGAATGCGTAATGGAAAGCTGCCTAGAAGCTGCCTAGAAGCTGACTAGGAGTTGACAGTACCTGAAGCTCAAGGGAGCGATCAGTGATGGGCTCCATGAGAAAGACGTATTGGGAAGCTGCCTAGAAGCTGCCTAGAAGCTGCCTAGAAGTTGACAGTACCTGAAGCTCAAGGGAGCGATCAGTGATGGGCTCCATGAGAATGACGTATTGGGAAGCTGCCTAGAAGCTGCCTAGAAGCTGCCTAGAAGTTGACAGTACCTGAAGCTCAAGGGAGCGATCAGTGATGGGCTCCATGAGAATGACGTATTGGGAAGCTGCCTAGAAGCTGCCTAGAAGCTTCTGAGCTGACAGAAATGGCTGGTAAGTTGACAGTACCTGAAGCTCAAGGGAGCGATCAGTGATGGGCTCCATGAGAATGCGTAATGGGAAGCTGCCTAGAAGCTGCTAGAAGCTGAACAGAAGTTGACCAGTACCTTAACTCAGGAGCGATCAGTGAATGGGCTCCATTAGAATTACTTATTGGGAAGCTGCTAGAAGCTGCCTATACTGCCTAGAACTGACAATGCCTGAATGCTCAGAGAGCGATCAGTGATGGGCTCCATGAGAAAGACGTATTGGGAAGCTGCCTAGAAGCTGCCTAGAAGCTGACTAGAAGTTGACAGTACCTGAAGCTCAAGGGAGCGATCAGTGATGGGCTCCATGAGAATGACGTATTGGGAAGCTGCCTAGAAGCTGCCTAGAAGCTGCTAGAAGTTTACAGTACCTGAAGCCAAGGAGCGATCAGTGATGGCTCCATGAGAATGACGTATAGGGAAGGCTGCCTAGAACTGTCCTAGACTGAAAGCGGCTGGAAGCTGACTAGAAATGGCTAGAAGTTGACAGTACGCTTGAGCCTCAAGGGACGATCAGTGATGGTCCATGAGATTGCCCGTATTGAAAGCTTCCTATTAAGCGCCTGGAAGATGACTAGAAGCGGGCTAACAGTAGAGCATACCTGAGCTCAAGGAGCGATCATGATGGCCTCCTGAGAATGCGTAATGGGAAGCTGCCTAGAAGCTTGCCTAGAAGCCTCTGGCTAGGAGTTGACATTACCTGAGCTCAAGGAGCGATCAGTGATGGGCTCCATGAGAATGCGTAATGGAAGCTGCCAGGAAGCTGACAAGAAATGGCGAGAAGTTAGGAGCAGTACCCTGAAGCTCAGGGAGCGATCAGTGATGGCTCCATGAGAATGCGTAATGGGAAGCTGCCTAGAACTGCCTAGAAGGCTGAACAGAAGTTGACAGTAAAACCCTTAGCTCAAGGAGCGATCATTGATGGGCTCCACGAGATGACTGATTGGGAAGCTGCCTAGAAGCTGCCTAGAAGCTGCCACTAAATCTGCAGTACCTAAGCTCAAGAGAAGCATCAGTGATGGGCTCCATGATAAAGACGTATTGGGAAGCTGCCGAGAAGCCTGCCAGAACTGACTAAAGTTGACAGTACCTGAAGCTCAAGGGAGCGATCAGTGATGGGCTCCATGAGAAGGACGTTGGAAGCTGCCTAGAGCTGCCTAAGCTGACAGAATTTACAAGTACATGAACTCAAGGACGATCAGTGCTGGGCTCCATGAGAATTACGTATTGGGAAGGCTCCATAAGCTGCCTAGAACTGGCCTAAAGCTGACAGTACTGAAGCTCAAGAGAAGCGATCAGGATGGGCTCCTGAGAAAAGGACGTATTGGGAAGCTGCTATACTGCCTCAAAGCTGACTAGAAGTTGACAGTAACCTGAAGCTCAAAGGGAGGGGCGATCAGTGCTGGCTCCATGAGAAGGACGTATTGGGAAGCTTCCTAGAATCTGCCTAGAAGCTGCCTAGAAGTTGACAGTACCTGAAGCTCAAGGGAGCGATCAGTGATGGGCTCCATGAGAATGACGTATTGGAAGCTGCCTAGAAGCTGCCATATAAGCTGGCCTAGAAGTGCAGTACCCGGAAGCTCAGAGAGCGATCATGATGGTCTCGCATGAGAAAGCGTATTGGGAAGCTGCCTGAAGCTGCCTAGAGCTGCCTGAATTTGACAGTACCTGAAGCTCAAGGGAGCGATCAGTGATGGGCTCCATGAGAATGACGTATTGGGAAGCTGCCTAGAAGCTGCCTAGAAGCTGCCTGGAAGCTGACAAGAAATGGCTAGAAGTTGACAGTACCTGAAGCTCAAGGGAGCGATCAGTGATGGGCTCCATGAGAATGCGTAATGGGAAGCTGCCTAGAAGCTGCCTAGAAGCTGAACAGAAGTTGACAGTACCTGAAGCTCAAGGGGAGTTCTATCAGTTGATGGTCTCCATGATGAATGACGTTTGGGAAGCTGCCCCTAGAAGCTCGCCCTAGAGAGCTGCCTAGAAGCTTACAGTACCTGAACTCAAGAGACGATCAGTGATGGGCTCCATGAGAAAGACGTATGAAGTCTCCTATGAAGCTGGCCTAGAAAGCTGACTAGAAGTTGACAGTACCTGAGCTCAGGGAGCGATCAGTGAAAATTGGGCTCATGAGCAAGACTATTGGGAAGCTGCTAGAGCTGACTAAAGCTGACTCAGACGTTGACAGTACCTGAAGCTCAAGGGAGCTATCATGATTTGGCTCCATTAGCATGACGTTTAGGAAGCTTCCTAGAATCGCCTGGAAGCTGACGAGAAAGCTGGCTAGCAGTAGACAGTACCTGAGCTCAATGGAGGGCGATCAGTGATGGCTCCATGAGATGCGTATGGGAAGCTGCCTAGAAGCTTCCTAGAAGCTGACTAGGAGTTGACAGTACCTGAAGCTCAAGGGCGCGATCAGTGATGGGCTCTCATGAGAATGACGTATTGGAAGCTGCCGCTAGAAGCTTCTAGAAGCTGCCTAGAAGTTGACAGTACCCCTGAAGTCTCAGGTGCGATCAGTGATGGGCTCCATGGAATGACAATAGGGAAGGGCCTAGAAGCTGCCTAGAGCTGACTAGATTTGACAGTACCTGAATCCTCAAGGAGCGATCAGTGAGGGCTCCATGAAAAGACGTATTGGGAAGCTGCCTATAGCTGACTAGAAAGCTGACTAGAAGTTGACAGTACCTAATCTCAAGGGAGCGATCATTGAATGGGCTCCAATGAGACAGACGTATGGGGAAGCGGCTTAGAGCTGCCTGCCTAGAAGCTGCTTGGAAAGTTGAACCAGAATGTCTAGAATGTTGACATTACCTAAGCTCAAGGGAGCGATCAGTGATGGGTTCGCATGAGATGCGTATGGAAAGCTGCCTAGAAGCTGCCTGGAAGATACTACAAGCTGGCTAGCAGTAACAGACCTTAAGGCTCAGGAGCGATCAGTGAGGCCTCCATGAGAATGCGTATGGGAAGCTTGCCTAGAGCTGCCTAGAAGCTGACTAGGAGTTGACAGTACCTGAAGCTCAAGGGAGCGATCAGTGATGGGCTCCATGAGAAAGACGTATTGGGAAGCTGCCTAGAAGCTGCCTAGAAGCTGCCTAGAAGTTGACAGTACCTGAAGCTCAAGGGAGCGATCAGTGATGGGCTCCATGAGAATGACGTATTGGGAAGCTGCCTAGAAGCTGCCTAGAAGCTGCTAGAAGTTTGACAGTACCTGAAGCTCAGGGAGGCGATCAGTGATGGGCTCACATGAGAATGACGATTGGGAAGCTGCCTAGAAGCTGACTATAAGCTGGCCTAGAAGTGACATAACCTGAAGCTCAGAGGGAGCGATAGTGATGGGCTCCATGATAATGACGTATTGGGAAGCTTCCTAGGAAGCTGCCTAGAATCTGCCTAGCAGTAGCCAGTACTGAAGCTCAAGGGAGCGAGTCAGTGATGGTCTCCATGAGAATGACGTATTGGGGAATCTCTGCGCTAGAAGCTGCCTAGAAGCTGCCTAGAAGTTGACAGTACCTGAAGCTCAAGGGAGCGACAGTGAGGGCTCCATGAGAAATACGTATGGGGGAATCTTCCTAGAACTGCTAGAAGCTGCCTGGAAGCTGACAAGAAATGGCTAGAAGTTGACAGTACCTGAAGCTCAAGGGAGCGATCAGTGATGGGTTCCATGAGAATGACGTATTGGGAAGCTGCCTAGAAGCTGCCTGGAAGATGACTAGAAGCTGGCTAGCCGTAGACAGTACCTGAAGCTCAAGGGAGCGATCAGTGATGGGCTCCATGAGAATGCGTACTGGGAAGCTGCCTAGAAGCTGCCTAGAAGCTGACTAGAAAGTTGACAGTACCTGAGCTTCAAGGGAGCGATCAGTGATGGGCTCCATTAGAATTACGTATGGGGAAGCTGCCTAGAAGTCATGCCTAGAAGCTTGAAAGACAACT
>JACBWV010000630.1:42023-77373 GCA_013435795.1 Chlamydomonas sp. ICE-L | reverse complement strand
CCCTCTCACCAAGAAGGCACCATTAAAGCCCAATAAAAGGTGCCCCCCAACTGTACAGTATACCTTGCGAGGACTAACCAAACATACTTCATCATGATCGCAGTGATGTGAGTAGTACTTCAGTAGTACTGCATGTGAGTAGTACAGTTGTAGTACTATAGTAGTACTGTATGTGAGTAGTACTGTATGTGTGGTAGACTGTATGTCAGTAGTACTGTATGTGTAGTAGTACTGTGTATTAGCGTGCAAGATGAGACATTGATATGACATATACTTCGTAAAATAATTAGCCCCTTTCAGTGATATACAATGGTCTAGTGGTAAACCAGATCGCTTGAGGATGAAGAGTTGGGGGTTCGACTCCCCCTTCGGCCGCTCTTGGCGTTGCAGGTCGTTGTCAACCTAGGTAGCTTGTCCGGTTGAGGTAGGAGACCGCTCCCCACCCGCATACGACGGGCTCCCTTAACACCACGCCCCACCAGGCGTTATAATTACCTTTTCATAAGAAATTGCAATATAAAATGCCACATAAAATGGAGAGAAACTTCCCACATATTAGCGACGGTTTTATTACAATAAATACATAAACAGACAGTGTCGTCCACATTTGTACATCAATAACCATGCGATTGACAAATCCAACAACATTTGTGATATTTAATTTGCTGAGTATCCAAAGCCAAAATAATTCGGCAGTTACAGCGCCAATATGATGTTCTTAGTTTCCTTGTTATATTTTGATCAGTACCTCCGCATTTCCCTGCATATACATGGTCAGGCAGGTGGGCGGGTGGGCTGGCGGGCAGGCGGGCAGGCAGGCAGGCATGCGGGCGGGCAGGCAGGCAAACGCAGGCAGGCAGGCAGGCAGGCAGGCAGGCAGGCAGGCAGGCAGGCAAAGCGGCAGGTAGGCAAGCAGACAGGCAAGTGGGTAGGTGTGCAGACAGGCAGGCAGGCAGGCAGGCAAGGAGGCAGGTAAGCAACCGGACAGGCAACTGGGTAGGTATGCAGACAGGCAGGCCCAGGGATTTTGTTTCCTCTATATTTAGCGATCGCTGGTTTTGACCCCCGTTTTAATAAAATTATCACTATAACAAATAAATAAACAAAAGTATTTGTGTAGCCCTAAATGCACCTAGAGCCAGAAATAGCTATATAAGCTATAAAAAGGTATTAAAAGCTATAAAAAGCGTTATAACACTGTCCCTGGAGGAGGCCTAAAACCAAAAAGCTAGAAAAACCCCACTTTCAGGTTTGAAAAAAAACTGGGCAGGCCCCCTCCAGCATCCTCGGCATGAATACAGTTATGCAGTGACCGCTTGCGAGGACACTCCTCCAAACAGACACGGGCAGGTAGGCAAGGAGGTAGGTAGGCAAACGGACAGGCAGGTGGGTAGGTGGGCATGCAGGCAGGTGGGTAGATAGGCAAACGGACAGGCAGGTGGGTAGGCAGACAGGCAGGCCCCTACCAGCATCCTCGGCATGAATGCAATTATGCAGTGACCACTTGCGAGGACACTCCTCCAAAGTGGCTTCAAATCCGGTGCAGGTGACGTCATCCATCAAGATTGGAAGATCTCCATTCCCAGCTGGGACTGAGGCATCTGCAGTTGCTGTGGTCCAGGGCAATCCCAACTGACGACACACCACCTTGGCAGCACGATCATCAAAGTTGTCGTCGCACACCGTACCCCATTGCCCTGGAAATCCTGAGAAGACCTCCACCCGACCCTGGGACTCGGAGCTTCCACCGACCAGTCTGAGGACTTTGATGTCTGAAGGAGCAGGGGGGTGTGGCGGGGGACGAGGCGGCGAGGGGGGCGAAGGGGGTGACTGCTGAACCGTCCGGCCATCAAAGCACACAACACTAACATCCCTGGAGTGTGTGCAGTCCCCAGCGCAAGGCAAGTGGCTGCATTCTTGCAAAGACCCCTCACGCCCGCTGCACTGGACGTCATCCATCAGAATTTGAAGGGCAGGATTCTGTCCGAAGGCTGCACCAGCATAGGCCACAGCCGCATAGTATGGGAGGTTCAGCTGCTTGCACACAACTCGTGCAGCAGTGTCATCAAAGGTGTCATCACACACAGTACCCCAACGTCCATTCACGTACACCTCCACGCGACCATCAAAACGTGAGCCTCCAACCAGCCTGATATTCGCTGCAGAGTAGAGGGTTATAACTAATTAGTTGAAAAGGAAAAGGAACTAATAAAATAAGGCGAGGGGAATCTCTCTCCCACATGTATTAGTTGGGTCGGACAGTTCTCAGGGATTTTTTTTTCAAATCAATAAGAGGAAATCTTATTCCTTTTTATTTGATTCCTCCCTATTTTCCTCCCAAAACAGCATCCTTATTCCGATTTTGGATGATTCGGGTCATTTTTAGTCAATTTCAGTTTAAAAAAACTTTTTTATTTTAGGTTTCTTATTCCGGCAATTTTTGCAAAAATGGGGTCTCTTATTCCGATCGGAATGCATTCCGGAAACAAAATCTCTGACAGTTCTTTGAATGATTTGCCACGGTTTGCACCGCTTGAATCCAATCTGGCTCCAACCAGCCTGATGTTTGCTGCAGGGTAGAGGGTTATAACTAATTAGTAGTTATAAGTAACTAAGGGTTATAAGTACCGGGGATTACAGGTTATCATTATAATAATAGGGCTATAACTAAATAAGGGTTATAATAAATTAAGGTTATAACTAATTAAGAGTTATAATAAATGAAGGGTTATGACTACCGTGATAAAGGGTTATCATTATAAAAATAGGGCTATAACTAATTAAGGGTTATAATACATTAAGGGTTATAACTAATTAAGGGTAATAATAAATGAAGGGTTATAACTATCGTGATAACGGGTAATCAATCTTATAATAGGGCTATAACTAATTAAGAGTTATAACGAATTAAGGGTTACAACTAATTAAGGGTTAAAATTATCATTACAATAATAGGGTTATCACTAATTAAGAGTTTTACTTAATTAAGGGTTACAACTAATTAAGGGTTAAAATTATCATTATAGGGCTATAACTAGTTAATAGTTGTTAGTAATTAAGGGTTATAACTACCGTTGATTCCGGGTTATCATTACAATAATAAGGCTACAACTTATACATGTGACGAGTTATAATGAATTAAGGTTTAATTTTTGAAGTAATTACGGGTTCAAATTATCATTATAGGCCCATATCTAATTAAGACACCACGCACCTCAACCCCACATTGTCATGCACCACCTTAGCTTCAGGAGGATTCCTTTGCTGGATGGAAGGAGGGGAGGGGAGGGGGGGGGGGGGGGGGGGGGGGGGGGGGGGGGGGGGGGGGGGGGGGGGCACGGCTCAGAGCAGTTATGATGACACCAACCTTAGGGGCACATGATTCTGACAAAAACCCTCCATGAGCATGAGCGAAAAGTACCACCTCCTAAGGAGAAAATACAAATTGATTGTACACACACACACACACACACAAAACTCCCTGGGGGACTTCTGTCCAATCCTTCAAAGCAAACCCACCTTGTGAATAGCGTGTATCTCCAGTTTCGCCATTGGGCAGCAGGTCGCACTCTCGCTCCAGCTCAGCGATCTTCGCCAAATAAGTGGCAACACCCATCAAGCTGCTCATGATGCCTTCAACGCCATCGCTTGAAACAGAAGACAGTGCTTGAGGCGCTATAGACCTGAGCATTCCTGGCACCCCATAGCGCAATGGCTGCCACCCCAAAAACGCAACCATGACCGAATCAACAAAGGGCGGATCTCCACCATCATCACTGCCACTTCCCTGAGAGTCCTGGCCTGGGTAGTCCTGGCCTGAGTTGTCCTGGCCTGAGTTGTCCTGGCCCGAGTTGTCCTGGCCCGAGTTGTCCTGGCCCGAGTTGTCCTGGCCCGAGTTGTCATATTCATCGTTGTTATTGTTATCAATGCCCTTAATCACGTCCCCAATCAAAGAACCTACACCACTATATTGGTCATATGTGTCGTAGATTTTGTTTCCTACTTGGCTGATCCGAGTGCCCACCTTTCCAGTGGCCCGGAGTATGGTGGAAGCTCCTATACCCGCAAGGCCCCCTACAAAGCTTGTAGCTGCATCCACCAGAATCTACGGTGTGGAGGCAAGCACACAAACATCTTGAGTTCAACAGACAACTTATATACAGCGTCGCAAGCGACGCTTAAAATGGTGGAGAGTGTTCACAACGGAGCGACAGGTGGCAACAGAAGCAAGTTAGTTACGAGAGCATTGGCTGATGTCAGGCTTCACCTCGGTCAGATGTTAGGATGGACAAATGGGTAACCCTGGGGGCTCCCTCCCCCCTTGAGGAGGGGGCTCTGCCAAAAACCTGACAAGTTGCAACCATGTAGCAAACCACCCAAGGCAAGGGGGTGCAATTTGTTTTTTTATATTCTGATTACGCCAAGCCAATACAGGCAGGCAGTGACTGTGACAGGCAGGCAGTAACTGTGACAGTCAGGCAGTGACTGTGAAAGGCAGGCAGTAACTAAGACAGGCACGCAGAAACTGTGACAGGCAGGCAGTGACTGTGACAGGCAGGCAATAACTGTGACAGGCTGGCATTGACTTTGACAGGCAGGCAGTGACTGTGACAGGCAGACAGTGACTAAGACAGGCAGGCGATGACCGTGACAGGCAGGCAGTACCTGTGACAGGCAGACAGTGAGTGTGACAGGCGGGTAGGCAGTAACTGTGACAGTCAGGCAGTGACTGTGAAAGGCAGGCAGTGACTGTGACAGGCAGGCAGTGACTGTGACAGGCATGCAGTGACTGTGACAGGCAGGCAGTAGCTGTGACAGGCAGGCATTGACTGTGACAGGCAGGCAGTGGCTGTGACAGGCAGGCAGTGATTGTGACGGGCAGACAGTGACTAAGACAGGCAGGCAGTAACTGTGACAGGCAGGCAGTGACTGTGACAGGCAGGCAGAAACTGTGACAGGCAGGCAGTGACTGTGACAGGCAGGCAGTGACTGTGACAGGCAGGCAATAACTGTGACAGGCTGGCATTGACTATGACAGGCAAGCAGTGACTGTGACAGGCAGGCAGTAACTGTGACAGGCAGGCAGTGACTGTGACAGGCAGGCAGTGACTGTGACAGGCTGGCATTGACTATGACAGGCAGGCAGTGACTGTGACAGGCAGGCAGTGAGTGTGACAGGCAGGCAGTGACTAAGACAGGCCGGCGATGACCGTGACAAGCAGGCAGTACCTGTGACAGGCAGGCAGTGAGTGTGACAGGCGGGTAGGCAGTAACTGTGACAGTCAGGCAGTGACTGTGAAAGGCAGGCAGAGACTGTAAAAGGCAGGCAGTGACTGTGACAGGCAGGCAGTGGCTGTGACAGGCAGGCAGTGACTGTGACGGGCAGAAAGTGACTAAGACAGGCAGGCAGTAACTGTGACAGGCAGGCAGTGACTGTGACAGGCAGGCAATAACTGTGACAGGCTGGCATTGACTATGACAGGCAGGCAGTGACTGTGACAGGCAGGCAGTGAGTGTGACAGGCGGGTAGGCAGTAACTGTGACAGTCAGGCAGTGACTGTGACAGGCAGGCAGTGACTGTGAAAGGCAGGCTATGACTGTGACAGGCATGCAGTGACTGTGACAGGCAGGCAGTGACTGTGACAGGCAGGCAGTGACTGTGACAGGCAGGCAGTGGCTTTGACAGGCAGGCAGTGACTGTGACGGGCAGACAGTGACTAAGACAGGCAGGCAGTAACTGTGACAGGCAGGCAGTGACTGTGACAGGCAGGCAGAAACTGTGACAGGCAGGCAATAACTGTGACAGGCTGGTATTGACTATGACAGGCAAGCAGTGACTGTGACAGGCAGGCAGTGACTAAGACAGGCAGGCAGTGACCGTGACAGGCAGGCAGTACCTGTGACAGGCAGACAGTGAGTGTGACAGGCGGGTAGGCAGTAACTCTAACAGGCAGGCAGTGACTGTGAAAGACAGGCAGTGACTGTGACAGGCAGGCAGTGACTGTGACAGGCAGGCAGTAACTGTGACAGGCAGGCAGTGACTGTGACAGGTGGGCAGTGAATGTGACAGGCGGGTAGGCAGTAACTGTGACAGGCAGGCAGTGACTGCGACAGACAGGCAGTAACAAAGACAGGCAGTCAGAAACTGTGACAGGCAGGCAGTGACTGTGACAGGCAGGCAATAACTGTGACAGGCTGGCATTGACTATGACAGGCAGGCAGTGACTGTGACAGGCAGGCAGTGACTAAGACAGGCAGGCAGTGACCGTGACAGGAAGGCAGTACCTGTGACAGGCAGACAGTGAGTGTGACAGGCGGGTAGGCAGTAACTGTGACAGTCAGGCAGTGACTGTGAAAGGCAGGCAGTGACTGTGACAGGCAGGCAGTGACTGTGACAGGCATGCAGTGACTGTGACAGGCAGGCAGTAGCTGTGACAGGCAGGCAGTGACTGTGACAGGCAGGCAGTGGCTGTGACAGGCAGGCAGTGACTGTGACGGGCAGACAGTGACTAAGACAGGCAGTCAGAAACTGTGACAGGCAGGCAGTGACTGTGACAGGCAGGCAGAAACTGTGACAGGCAGGCAGTGACTGTGACAGGCAGTGACTGTGACAGGCAGGCAATGATTGTGACAGGCAGGCAGTGACTGTGACAGGCAGGCAGTGACTGTGACAGGCAGGAAGTAACTGTGACTGGCATTGACTATGACAGGCAGGCATTGACTTCGACAGGCAGGCAGTGACTGTGACAGGCAGGCAGTGACTAAGACAGGCAGGCGATGACCGTGACAGGCAGGCAGTACCTGTGACAGGCAGGCAGTGAGTGTGACAGGCGGGTAGGCAGTAACTGTGACAGTCAGGCAGTGACTGTGAAAGGCAGGCAGTGACTGTAAAAGGCAGGCAGTGACTGTGACTGGCAGGCAGTGGCTGTGACAGGCAAGCAGTGACTGTGACGGGCAGAAAGTGACTAAGACAGGCAGGCAGTAACTGTGACAGGCAGGCAGTGACTGTTACAGGCAGGCAGTAACAAAGACAGGCAGTCAGAAACTGTGACAGGCAGGCAGTGACTGTGACAGGCAGGCAATAACTGTGACAGGCTGGCATTGACTATGACAGGGAGGCAGTGACTGTGACAGGCAGGCAGTAACTGTGACAGGCAGGCAGTGACTGTGACAGGTAGGCAGTGAGTGTGACAGGCGGGTAGGCAGTAACTGTGACAGGCAGGCAGTGACTGTGTAAGGCAGGCAGTGACTGTGACAGGCAGGCAATGACTGTGACAGTCAGGCAGTGACTGCGACAGGCAGACAGTGACTGTGACAGGCAGGCAGTGACTGTGACAGGCAGGCAGTAACTGTGACAGGCAGCCTGTGACTACAACAGGCAAGCAGTGACTGTGACAGGCAGGCAATAACTGTGACAGGCTGGCATTGACTTTGACAGGCAGGCATTGACTTTGACAGGCAGGCAGTGACTGTGACAGGCAGGCAGTGACCAAGACAGGCCGGCGATGACCGTGACAAGCAGGCAGTACCTGTGACAGGCAGGCAGTGAATGTGACGGGCAGAAAGTGACTAAGACAGGCAGGCAGTAACTGTGACAGGCAGGCAGTGACTGTGACAGACAGGCAATAACTGTGACAGGCTGGCATTGACTATGACAGGCAGGCAGTGACTGTGACAGGCAGGCAGTGAGTGTGACAGGCGGGTAGGCAGTGACTGTGACAGGCAGGCAGTAACTGTGACAGGCAGGCAGTGACTGTGACAGGCAGGCAGAAACTGTGACAGGCAGGCAATAACTGTGACAGGCTGGCATTGACTATGACAGGCAAGCAGTGACTGTGATAGGCAGGCAGTGACTAAGACAGGCAGGCAGTGACCGTGACAGGCAGGCAGTACCTGTGACAGGCAGACAGTGAGTGTGACAGGCGGGCAGTGAATGTGACAGGCGGGTAGGCAGTAACTGTGACAGGCAGGCAGTGACTGTGACAGACAGGCAGTAACAAAGACAGGCAGTCAGAAACTGTGACAGGCAGGCAGTGACTGTGACAGGCAGGCAATAACTGTGACAGGCTGGCATTGACTATGACAGGCAGGCAGTGACTGTGACAGGCAGGCAGTGGCTGTGACAGGCAGGCAGTGAGTGTGATAGGCGGGTAGGCAATAACTGTGACAGTAAGGCAGTAACTGTGACAGTCAGGCAGTGAGTGTGAAAGGCAGGCTGTGACTGTGACAGGCATGCAGTGACTGTGACAGGCAGGCAGTAGCTGTGACAGGCAGGCAGTGACTGTGACAGGCAGGCAGTGGCTGTGACAGGCAGGCAGTGACTGTGACGGGCCGACAGTGACTAAGACAGTCAGGCAGTGACTGTGAAAGGCAGACAGTGACTGTGACAGGCAGACAGTGACTGTGACAGGCAGGCAGTGACTGTGACAGGCTGTCAGTAAATGTAACAGGCAGGCAGTGACTGTGACAGGCAGGCAGTGGCTGTGATAGGCAGGCAGTAAATGTGACAGGCAGGCAGTAACTGTGACAGGCAGGCAGTAACAAAGACAGGCAGTCAGAAACTGTGACAGGCATGCAGTGACTGTGACAGGCAGGCAATAACTGTGACAGGCTGGCATTGACTATGACAGGCAGGAAGTGACTGTGACAGGCAGGCAGTGACTGTGACAGGCAGGCAGTAACTGTGACAGGCAGGCAGTGACTGTGACAGGTAGGCAGTGAGTGACAGGCGGGTAGGCAGTAACTGTGACAGGCAGGCAGTGACTGTGTAAGGCAGGCAGTGACTGTGACAGGCAGGCAATGACTGTGACAGTCAGGCAGTGACTGCGACAGGCAGGCAGTGACTGTGACAGGCAGGCAGTGACTGTGACAGGCAGGCAGTAAATGTGACAGGCAGGCAGTGACTGTGACAGGCAGGCAGAGACTGTGACAGGCAGGCAGTGACTGTGACAGGCAGGCAGTAAATGTGACAGGCAGGCAGTGACTGTGATAGGCAGGCAGTAACTGTGACAGGCAGGCAGTGACTGTGACAGGCAGGCAGTGAGTGTGACAGGCAGGCAGGCTGTGGAACAGGCAGGAAGTAAATGGACTTGCATTGGACTATGACAGGCAGCATTGATTTGACAGGCAGGCTAGGACTGGACAGGCAGGCAGGGACTAAGACAGGCAGGAGATGACCGTGACAGGCAGGCGTACCTGGGACAGGCAGGCATTGAGTGTGACGGCGGTAGGCAGTAACTGTGACAGTAAGGCAGGGCTGTTGAAAGGCAAGCCAAGTACTTAAAGGGCAGGGCAGTGAAGGTGACAGGGGCAGGGCTGTTGACAGGCAAGGCAAGTGGACTGTTTCTACGACGGGCAGAAAGTGACTAAGGGGACAGGCAGGCAGTAAACTGTGACAGGAGGGCAGTGAATGTTACAGGCAGAGTACCAAAGACAGGCAGTCAAGAAATGTGCAGGGAGGCAGTGACTGTGACGGGGCAGGATAACTGGACAGGCTGGCATTGAGATGGAAAGGGAGACAGATGACTGTGACAGGCAGGCAGTGACGGTGACGCAGGCAGTAACTGTGATCAGGCGGCAGTGCTGTACAGGTAGTCATTGAGTGGACAGGCAGCAGTGACTGTGACAGGCAGGCAGTGACTGTGACAGGCAGGCAGTGACTGTGACGGGCAGGCAGTGACTAAGACAGGCAGGCAGTAACTGTGACAGGCAGGCAGTAATGTGGACAGGCAGAGGGACGTTGACAGGGCAGGCAGGAATGTGACAGAAGGGAGTGCATGTGAAAGGCAGGCAGTGACTAAAGACAGGCAGGCAGTGAATGTGACAGGGACTGCAGGACTATGACAGGAAGGCAGTAAGGTGACAGGCAGGCAGTGACAAGACCGGCAGGCCGGACTGTGAAGGCAGCAGTAACTGTGACAGGCATGCAGTGAAGTGACAGACAGGCAATGACTGTGACCAGGCAGGCAGTGATGTGCAGGCAGGCAGTGACTGTGATTGTTAGGCAGGCAGTAACGGGACGACGGGCATGGACAAGCCAGGCAGGCAGTGGACTGGACAGGAGGCAGTGACTAAGACAGGCGGCAGTAACTGTGAAAGGGCAGGCAGTGAATGTTACAGGCAGGCATAAACAAGGACAGGCAGTCCAGACACGTGACAGGCAGGCAGTGACTGGCCAAGGCAGGAAATAAACGTGACCAGGTCGGCATTGACTCTGACAGGCAGGCAGTACTGTGACAGGGCCGCAGTGAGTGTGAATGGCGGGTAGGCAGTACTCTAAACAGGCAGGCAGTGACGTGAAAGGAAGGCAGTGACGTGACAGGCAGGCAGTGACTGTGATAGGCAAGCAGTGACTGTGACAGGCAGGCAGTAACTGTGACAGGCAGGCAGTGACTGTGACAGGTAGGCAGTGAGTGTGACAGGCGGGTAGGCAGTAACTGTGACAGGCAGGTAGTGACTGTGACAGGCAGACATTGACTGTGACAGGCGGGCAGTGACTGTGACAGGCAGACAGTGACTGTGACAGGCTGGCAGTAAATGTGACAGGCAGGCAGTGACTTAACAGGGCAGCAGTGAGGTTGACAGGCAGTCAGTGGACTGTGATAGGCAGGCAGTAAATGTGACAGGAGGCAGTAACTGGAAGGCAGGCAGTGACTGACATTCAGGCAGTGAATGTGACTTCAGGCAGGACTGTTACGGCAGGCAGTGACCGTGACGGCAGGCAGTGACTGTGAGGAGAGGCAGTTATAAGACAGGCAGGAGTGACTTTGACGGCAGGCCAGTGGAATGTGACAGGCAGGCTGTGAATGGACAGGCAGGCAGCATAACCCAAAGAAAGGAAGGCTGAAAACGTGACAGGCAGGCAGTGATGTGACAGGCAGGCAATTAACGGGGGACGACGGCATGACTGGGAAGGCAGGCAGTGTGTGACAGGCAGGCAGTGTTAGACAGGCAGGCAGGGACTGTGAAGACTGGTCATTGGACTAGACAGAAGGCAGTGAATGTACGGAGGGCAGTGACAAGGGAAGGAGGCAGTGACTGGACCAGCAGGCAGTACTGTGGACAGGCATTGCCAGTGACTGTGACTAAAACAGGCAAGACTGCGACAGGAGGCAGTGAGTGACAGGCAGGCAGTGCCTGTGACGGGCAGAAAGTGACTAAGAAGGCAGGCAGTAACTGTGACAGGCATGCGTGGCTGTGACGTACAGGCAATGAAGGCGACAGGCAGGCAGGACTTGAAGGCAGGCACGGACTGTGACAGAGGCAGTGAAGTGGACAGGCAGGCAGTAAACAAAGGACAGGCAGGCTGAAACGGAACAGAGGCAGTGCACTGTGACCAGGAGGCAATAACGGTGAATGATGGATTACTTGACAGGGCTGGCAGCACTGTGGAAGGGCAGGCATTGATTGAGACAGGCAGGCAGTGATGTGACAGACTGGCCATTGGCCAGATGACAGGAGGCGTTTTGAATGGACAGCAGGCAGGACTAAGAGGAAGGCAGGACTGTGAAGGGGCAGTACCTGTGACAGGCATGCCGTGACTGTGCAGACAGGCAATGGATGTGACAGGAGGCAGTGACTGGACAGGGCAGGGGGCTGTGATAGGGCAGGCAGTAAGGGGACAGGCGGCATTGTTTGGACGGCAGGCAGGGACTGGGCAGGCAGGCAGTGACTAAGACAGGCAGGCATGACTGTGACAGATGGATGACTATGAAGAAGGAAGTAATGTGACAGGAGGCGGTGACTAGACAGGGGGCAGTGACTGTGACAGAAGGCAGAACCTGTGACAGGCCAGCAGGACTGTGACAGACAGGCAGTGAATGTGACAGGCAGGCAGGGACTGTGAAGGAAGGCATAACGTTACAGGCAGGAGGGTTGGCAGTAACTAGGACAGGCCGGAGTGGACGTGAAGAGGCAGTGGACTGTGACAGGCAGGCGGTGACTGTGATAGGCAGGCAGTAACGGTTGACAGTGCAGGCATTGGACTTATGACAGGCAGGCAGTGACTGTGAAGGCAGGCAGGACCAAGACAGGCAGGCAGGACTGTGACGGACTGGCATTGACTAGGACCAGGAAGGCAGTGAATGGACAGGCAGCAGTGACTAGGAACAGGCAGCAGTGATGTGGACAGGATGCAGTACCCTGAATGGAAATCATGCAGTGACTGTGACTAACAGGCAATGACTGCGACAGGAGGCAGGACTGTTGACAGCAGGCAGTACTGTGACAGGCAGGCAGTGCTGTGACAGGCAAGGAGTGAATGTGGACAGGCGGCAGTGACTGTGAAGGCAGGCAGTGAATGGACAGGAGGCAGTAACAAAGACAGGCAGGCTGGAAAAACTGTGACAGGAGGCGTGACGGACAGGCAGGCTATAACGGTGACTGACTGGCATTGGGGACTATGAACAGGGGTATCTTGTTGTTTGAAGAGAGATCGCAGGTGATGAGACAGGCAGGCAGGACTGTGACAGACTGGCATTGACTATGACAGGAAGGCAGTGAATGTGACAGGCAGGCAGTGACTAAGACAGGCAGGCAGTGACTGTGACAGGCAGGCAGTACCTGTGACAGGCATGCAGTGACTGTGACAGACAGGCAATGACTGTGACAGGCAGGCAGTGACTGTGACAGGCAGGCGGTGACTGTGATAGGCAGGCAGTAACGGTGACAGGCAGGCATTGACTATGACAGGCAGGCAGTGACTGTGACAGACTGGCATTGACTATGACAGGAAGGCAGTGAATGTGACAGGCAGGCAGTGACTAAGACATGCAGGCAGTGACTGTGACAGGCAGGCAGAACCTGTGACAGGAATGCAGTGACTGTGACAGACAGGCAATGACTGTGACAGGCAGGCAGTGACTGCGACAGGCAGGCAGTAACTGTGACAGGCAGGCAGTGACTGTGACAGGCAGGCAGTGAGTGTGACAGGCAGGCAGTGACTGTGACAGGCAGGCAGTGAGTGTGACAGGCGGGTTGGCAGTAACTCTGACAGGCCGGCAGTGACTGTGAAAGGCAGGCAGTGACTGTGAAAGGCAGGCAGTGACTGTGAAAGGCAGGCAGTGACTGTGACAGGCAGGCAGTGACTGTGACAGGCAGGCAGTGATTGTGACTGGCACGCAGTGACTGTGACAGGCAGGCAGTGACTGTGACAGGCAGGAAGTGACTGTGACAGGCAGGCAGTGACTGTGAGAGGCAGGCAGTGAGTCTGACCGGCAGGCAGTGACTGTGACAGGCAGGCAGAGAGTGTGACAGGCAGGCAATAACTGTGACTGGCAGGCAGTGACTGTGACAGGCAGGCAGTGACTGTGACAGGCAGGCAGTGACTGTGATAGGCAGGCAGTGAATGTGACAGGCAGCCTGTGACTATAACAGGCAAGCAGTGACTGTGACAGGCAGGCAATAACTGTGACAGGCTGGCATTGACTATGACAGGCAGGCAGTGACTGTGACAGGCAGGCAGAACCTGTGACAGGCATGCAGTGACTGTGACAGACAGGCAATGACTGTGACAGGCAGGCAGTGACTGTGACAGGCAGGCAGTAACTTTGACAGGCAGGCAGTGACTGTGACAGGCAGGCAGTGACTAAGACAGGCCGGCGATGACCGTGACAAGCAGGCAGTACCTGTGACAGGCAGGCAGTGAGTGTGACAGGCGGGTAGGCAGTAACTGTGACAGTCAGGCAGTGACTGTGAAAGGCAGGCAGTGACTGTAAAAGGCAGGCAGTGACTGTGACAGGCAGGCAGTGGCTGTGACAGGCAGGCAGTGACTGTGACGGGCAGAAAGTGACTAAGACAGGCAGGCAGTAACTGTGACAGGCAGGCAGTGACTGTTACAGGCAGGCAGTAACAAAGACAGGCAGTCAGAAACTGTGACAGGCAGGCAGTGACTGTGACAGGCAGGCAATAACTGTGACAGGCTGGCATTGACTATGACAGGCAGGCAGTGACTGTGACAGGCAGGCAGTGACTAAGACAGGCAGGCAGTGACCGTGACATGCAGGCAGTACCTGTGACAGGCTGACAGTGAGTGTGACAGGCGGGTAGGCAGTAACTCTAACAGGCAGGCAGTGACTGTGAAAGGCAGGCAGTGACTGTGACAGGCAGGCAGTGAGTGTGACAGGCAGGCAGTGACTGTGACAGGCAGGCAGTGAGTGTGACAGGCGGTTTGGCAGTAACTCTGACAGGCAGGCTGTGACTGTGAAAGGCAGGCAGTGACTGTGACAGGCAGGCAGTGACTGTGACAGGCAGGCAGTGATTGTGACAGGCAGGCAGTGACTGTGACAGGCAGGCAGTGACTGTGACAGGCAGGAAGTAACTGTGACTGGCATTGACTATGACAGGCAGGCAGTACCTGTGACAGACAGGCAATGACTGTGACAGACAGGCAATGACTGTGACAGGCAAGCAGTGACTGTGACAGGCAGGCAGTGACTGTGACAGGCAGGCAGTGATTGTGACAGGCAGGCAGTGACTGTGAAAGGCAGGCAGTGACTGTGACAGGCAGGAAGTAACTGTGACTGGCATTGACAATGACAGGCAGGCATTGACTTTGACAGGCAGGCAGTGACTGTGACAGGCAGGCAGTGACTAAGACAGGCAGGCGATGACCGTGACAGGCAGGCAGTACCTGTGACAGGCAGGCAGTGAGTGTGACAGGCAGGTAGGCAGTAACTGTGACAGTCAGGCAGTGACTGTGAAAGGCAGGCAGTGACTGTAAAAGGCAGGCAGTGACTGTGACAGGCAGGCAGTCGCTGTGACATGCAGGCAATAACTGTGACAAGCTGGCATTGACTATGACAGGCATGCAGTGACTGTGACAGGCAGGCAGTGACTAAGACAGGCAGGCAGTGACCGTGACAGGCAGGCAGTACCTGTGACAGGCAGACAGTGAGTGTGACAGGCGGGTAGGCAGTAACTCTAACAGGCAGGCAGTGACTGTGAAAGGCAGGCAGTGACTGTGACAGGCAGGCAGTGACTGTGACAGGCAAGCAGTGACTGTGACAGGCAGGCAGTGACTGTGACAGGCAGGCAGTAACTGTGACAGGCAGGCAGTGACTGTGACAGGTAGGCAGTGAGTGTGACAGGCGGGTAGGCAGTAACTGTGACAGGCAGGCAGTGAATGTGACAGGCAGGCAGTGACTGTGACAGGCGGGCAGTGACTGTGACAGGCAGACAGTGACTGTGACAGGCAGGCAGTGACTGTGACAGGCTGGCAGTAAATGTGACAGGCAGGCAGTTACTGTGACAGGCAGGCAGTGACTGTGACAGGCAGGCAGTGACTGTGATAGGCAGGCAGTAAATGTGACAGGCAGGCAGTAACTGTGACAGGCAGGCAGTGACTGTGACATTCAGGCAGTGACTGTGACATTCAGGCAGTGACTGTGACAGGCAGGCAGTGACTGTGACAGGCAGGCAGTGACTGTGACGGGCAGAAAGTGACTAAGACAGGCAGGCAGTAACTGTGACAGGCAGGCAGTGACTTTCACAGGCAGGCAGTGAATGTGACAGGCAGGCAGTAACAAAGACAGGCAGGCTGAAACTGTGACAGGCAGGCAGTGACTGTGACAGGCAGGCAATAACGGTGACTGACTGGCATTGACTATGAC
This sequence comes from Chlamydomonas sp. ICE-L, assembly GCA_013435795.1. Lineage (NCBI taxonomy): Eukaryota > Viridiplantae > Chlorophyta > Chlorophyceae > Chlamydomonadales > Chlamydomonadaceae > Chlamydomonas > Chlamydomonas sp. ICE-L. The sequence goes on along the minus strand of JACBWV010000630.1, from coordinate 61,765 downwards.
AGGCAGGCAGTGACTGTGACAGGCAGGCAGTGACTAAGACAGGCAGGCAGTGACTGTGACAGACTGGCATTGACTATGACAGGAAGGCAGTGAATGTGACAGGCAGGCAGTGACTAAGACAGGCAGGCAGTGACTGTGACAGGCAGGCAGTACCTGTGACAGGCATGCAGTGACTGTGACTAACAGGCAATGACTGCGACAGGCAGGCAGTGACTGTGACAGGCAGGCAGTAACTGTGACAGGCATGCAGTGACTGTGACTAACAGGCAGTGACTGTGACAGGCAGGCAGTGTCTGTGACAGGCAGGCAGTGACTGTGACAGGCAGGCAGTGACTGTGACAGGCAGGCAGTGAGTGTGACAGGCAGGCAGTGAGTGTGACAGGCGGGTTGGCAGTAACTCTGTCAGGCAGGCAGTGACTGTGAAAGGCAGGCAGTGACTGTGAAAGGCAGGCAGTGATTGTGACCGGCAGGCAGTGACTGTGACAGGCAGGCAGTAACGGTGACTGACTGGCATTGACTATGACAGGCAGGCAGTAACTGTGACAGACTGGCATTGACTATGACAGGCAGGCAGTGAATGTGACAGGCAGGCAGTGACTAAGACAGGCAGGCAGTGACTGTGACAGGCAGGCAGTGACTGTGACAGGCAGGCAGTGATTGTGACAGGCAGGCAGTGACTGTGACAGGCAGGCAGTGAGTGTGACAGGCAGGCAGTGAGTGTGACAGGTAGGTTGGCAGTAACTCTGACAGGCAGGCAGTGACTGTGAAAGGCAGGCAGTGACTGTGACAGGCAGGCAGTGACTGTGACAGGCAGGCAGTGACTGTGACAGGCAGGCAGTGACATTGACAGGCAGGCAGTGACTGTGACAGGCAGGCAGTGACATTGACAGGCAGGCAGTGACTGTGACAGGCAGGAAGTGACTGTGACAGGCAGGCAGTGACTGTGAGAGGCAGGCAGTGAGTGTGACAGGCGGTTTGGCAGTAACTCTGACAGGCAGGCTGTGACTGTGAAAGGCAGGCAGTGACTGTGACAGGCAGGCAGTGAGTGTGACAGGCGGTTTGGCAGTAACTCTGACAGGCAGGCTGTGACTGTGAAAGGCAGGCAGTGACTGTGACAGGCAGGCAGTGACTGTGACAGGCAGGCAGTGATTGTGACAGGCAGGCAGTGACTGTGACAGGCAGGCAGTGACTGTGACAGGCAGGAAGTAACTGTGACTGGCATTGACTATGACAGGCAGGCAGTACCTGTGACAGACAGGCAATGACTGTGACAGACAGGCAATGACTGTGACAGGCAAGCAGTGACTGTGACAGGCAGGCAGTGACTGTGACAGGCAGGCAGTGATTGTGACAGGCAGGCAGTGACTGTGAAAGGCAGGCAGTGACTGTGACAGGCAGGAAGTAACTGTGACTGGCATTGACAATGACAGGCAGGCATTGACTTTGACAGGCAGGCAGTGACTGTGACAGGCAGGCAGTGACTAAGACAGGCAGGCGATGACCGTGACAGGCAGGCAGTACCTGTGACAGGCAGGCAGTGAGTGTGACAGGCAGGTAGGCAGTAACTGTGACAGTCAGGCAGTGACTGTGAAAGGCAGGCAGTGACTGTAAAAGGCAGGCAGTGACTGTGACAGGCAGGCAGTCGCTGTGACATGCAGGCAATAACTGTGACAAGCTGGCATTGACTATGACAGGCATGCAGTGACTGTGACAGGCAGGCAGTGACTAAGACAGGCAGGCAGTGACCGTGACAGGCAGGCAGTACCTGTGACAGGCAGACAGTGAGTGTGACAGGCGGGTAGGCAGTAACTCTAACAGGCAGGCAGTGACTGTGAAAGGCAGGCAGTGACTGTGACAGGCAGGCAGTGACTGTGACAGGCAAGCAGTGACTGTGACAGGCAGGCAGTGTCTGTGACAGGCAGGCAGTAACTGTGACAGGCAGGCAGTGACTGTGACAGGTAGGCAGTGAGTGTGACAGGCGGGTAGGCAGTAACTGTGACAGGCAGGCAGTGAATGTGACAGGCAGGCAGTGACTGTGACAGGCGGGCAGTGACTGTGACAGGCAGACAGTGACTGTGACAGGCAGGCAGTGACTGTGACAGGCTGGCAGTAAATGTGACAGGCAGGCAGTTACTGTGACAGGCAGGCAGTGACTGTGACAGGCAGGCAGTGACTGTGATAGGCAGGCAGTAAATACGACAGGCAGGCAGTAACTGTGACAGGCAGGCAGTGACTGTGACATTCAGGCAGTGATTGTGACATTCAGGCAGTGACTGTGACAGGCAGGCAGTGACTGTGACATTCAGGCAGTGACTGTGACGGGCAGAAAGTGACTAAGACAGGCAGGCAGTAACTGTGACAGGCAGGCAGTGACTTTCACAGGCAGGCAGTGAATGTGACAGGCAGGCAGTAACAAAGACAGGCAGGCTGAAACTGTGACAGGCAGGCAGTGACTGTGACAGGCAGGCAATAACGGTGACTGACTGGCATTGACTATGACAGGCAGGCAGTGACTGTGACAGGCAGGCAGTGACTAAGACAGGCAGGCAGTGACTGTGACAGACTGGCATTGACTATGACAGGAAGGCAGTGAATGTGACAGGCAGGCAGTGACTAAGACAGGCAGGCAGTGACTGTGACAGGCAGGCAGTACCTGTGACAGGCATGCAGTGACTGTGACTAACAGGCAATGACTGCGACAGGCAGGCAGTGACTGTGACAGGCAGGCAGTAACTGTGACAGGCATGCAGTGACTGTGACTAACAGGCAGTGACTGTGACAGGCAGGCAGTGACTGTGACAGGCAGGCAGTGTCTGTGACAGGCAGGCAGTGACTGTGACAGGCAGGCAGTGACTGTGACAGGCAGGCAGTGAGTGTGACAGGCGGGTTGGCAGTAACTCTGACAGGCAGGCAGTGACTGTGAAAGGCAGGCAGTGACTGTGAAAGGCAGGCAGTGATTGTGACAGGCAGGCAGTAACGGTGACTGACTGGCATTGACTATGACAGGCAGGCAGTAACTGTGACAGACTGGCATTGACTATGACAGGCAGGCAGTGAATGTGACAGGCAGGCAGTGACTAAGACAGGCAGGCAGTGACTGTGACAGGCAGGCAGTGACTGTGACAGGCAGGCAGTGATTGTGACAGGCAGGCAGTGACTGTGACAGGCAGGCAGTGAGTGTGACAGGCAGGCAGTGAGTGTGACAGGTAGGTTGGCAGTAACTCTGACAGGCAGGCAGTGACTGTGAAAGGCAGGCAGTGACTGTGACAGGCAGGCAGTGACTGTGACAGGCAGGCAGTGACTGTGACAGGCAGGCAGTGACATTGACAGGCAGGCAGTGACTGTGACAGGCAGGCAGTGACATTGACAGGCAGGCAGTGACTGTGACAGGCAGGAAGTGACTGTGACAGGCAGGCAGTGACTGTGAGAGGCAGGCAGTGAGTCTGACAGGCAGGCAGTGACTGTGACAGGCAGGCAGTGAGTGTGGCAGGCAGGCAATAACTGTGACTGGCACGCAGTGACTGTGACAGGCAGGCAGTGACTGTGACAGGCAGGCAGTGACTGTGATAGGCAGGCAGTGAATGTGACAGGCAGCCTGTGACTACAACAGGCAGGCAGTGACTACAACAGGCAGGCAGTGACTGTGACAGGCAGGCAGTGACTGTGACAGGCAGGCAGTAACTGTGACAGGCAGGCAGTGACTGTGATAGGCAGGCAGTGACTGTGACAGGCAGGCAGTAACTGTGAGAGGCAGGCAGTGACTATGACAGGCAGGCAGTGACTATGACAGGCAGGCAGTGACTGCGAGAGGCAGGCAGTGACTGTGACAGGCAGGAACTGACTGTGACAGGCAGGCAGTAACTGTGACAGGCAGGCAGTGACTGTGACAGGCAGGCAGTGACTGTGACAGGCAGGCAGTGACTGTGACAGGCAGGCAGTGACTGTGACAGGCAGGTAGGCAGTAACTCTGACATGCAGGCAGTGACTGTGACAGGCAGGCAGTGACTGTGACAGGCAGGCAGTGACTGTGACAGGCAGGCAGTGAATGTGACAGGCAGGCAGTGACTGTGACAGGCGGGTAGGCAGTAACTCTGACAGGCATGCAGTGACTGTGACAGGCAGGCAGTGACTGTGACAGGCAGGCAGTGACTGTGACAGGCATGCAGTGACTGTGACAGGCTGGCAGTGACTGTGAGAGGCAGGCAGTGACTGTGACAGGCAGGAAGTGACTGTGACAGGCAGGCAGTGACTGTGACAGGCAGGCAGTAACTGTGACAGGCAGGCAGTGACTGTGACAGGCAGGCAGTAACAAAGACAGGCAGGCAGAAACTGTGACAGGCAGGCAGTGACTGTGACAGGCAGGCAGTGACTGTGACAGGCATGCAGTGACTGTGACAGGCAGGCAGTGACTGTGACAGGCAGGCAGTGACTGTGACAGGCAGGCAGTGACTAAGACAGGCAGGCAGTGACCGTGACAGGCAGGCAGTACCTGTGACAGGCAGACAGTGATTGTGACAGGCGGGTAGGCAGTAACTCTAACAGGCAGGCAGTGACTGTGACTAACAGGCAGTGACTGTGACAGGCAGGCAGTGACTGTGACAGGCAGGCAGTGTCTGTGACAGGCAGGCAGTAACTGTGACAGGCAGGAAGTGACTGTGACAGGTAGGCAGTGAGTGTGACAGGCGGGTAGGCAGTAACTGTGACAGGCAGGCAGTGACTGTGTAAGGCAGGCAGTGACTGTGACAGGCAGGCAGTGACTGTGACAGTCGGGCAGTGACTGTGACAGGCAGACAGTGACTGTGACAGGCAGGCAGTGACTGTGACAGGCTGGCAGTAAATGTGACAGGCAGGCAGTGACTGTGAACGGCAGGCAGTGACTGTGACAGGCAGGCAGTGACTGTGACAGGCAGGCAGTAAATGTGACAGGCAGGCAGTGACTGTGATAGGCAGGCAGTGACTGTGATAGGCAGGCAGTAACTGTGACAGGCAGGCAGTGACTGTGACAGGCAGGCAGTGACTGTGAAAGGCAGGCAGTGACTGTGACAGGCAGGCAGTGACTGTGACGGGCAGGCAGTTACTAAGACAGGCAGGCAGTAACTGTGACAGGCAGGCAGTAACTGTGACAGGCAGGCAGTGACTTTGACAGGCAGGCAGTGAATGTGACAGGCAGGCAGTGAATGTGACAGGCAGGCAGTGAATGTGACAGGCAGGCAGTGAATGTGATAGGCAGGTAGGCAGTGACTCTGACATGCAGGCAGTGACTGTGACAGGCAGGCAGTGACTGTGACAGGCAGGCAGTAACTGTGACAGGCAGGCAGTGACTGTGACAGGCGGGTAGGCAGTGACTGTGACAGGCAGGCAGTGACTGTGACAGGCAGGCAGTGACTGTGACAGGCAGGCAGTGACTGTGACAGGCAGGCAGTGACTGTGACAGGCAGGCAGTGACTGTGACAGGCAGGCAGTGACTGTGAGAGGCAGGCAGTGACTGTGACAGGCAGGAAGTGACTGTGACAGGCAGGCAGTGACTGTGACATGCAGGCAGTGACTGTGACAGGCTGGCAGTAACTGTGACAGGCAGGCAGTGACTGTGACAGGCAGGCAGTGAGTGCGACGGGCAGGTAGGCAGTAACTCTGACAGGCAGGCAGTAACTGTGACAGGCAGGCAATAACTGTGACAGGCAGGCAGTGACTGTGACAAGCAGGCAGTGACTGTGACAGGCAGGCAGTGACTGTGACTGTAACAGGCAGTAACTGTGACAGGCAGGCAGTGACTGTGAGAGGCAGGCAGTGACTGCGACAGGCAGGCAATGACTGTGACAGGCACACAACATAATAGGCCAGGCCAGGCGGTTGCTACTACAAAACAAGCGTCGATCTGTAGTAAATGCAACGGTTAACAGTCCAAGGGTAGACGGATTTTTCAGGCCAAATCAACTGTCTATTTTTGGCGGAGCCCCCTCCTCAAGGGGGCGGGAGCCCCCATGTTTGCCCATTTGTCCGTTTGACCAAACAATTGAAACCAGACACGTCAGCCAACAGTCGCGTTACTAACTCGCTTCGGTCAGCTCCATCGTTGCCAACTTTTGTTCCGTTGCCAACACACTCCGCCAATTTTCCGCGTCACTTGCGACGCTGCATAGGACTTGTCTCTGTCCATTTAACCATTGCCAGGCAACACTGTAATACAACTGCATATCAATCCCTTACCTCTCCAACTGAATCTCCGTTCATGATGCCAGTTACCTGAGACAGGCAGGCAGTGACTGTGACAGGCAGGCAATGACTGTGACAGGCAGGCAGTGACTGTGACAGGCAGGCAGTAACTGTGAAAGGCAGGCAGTGACTGTGACAGGCAGGCAGTGAGTGTGACAGGCGGGTTGGCAGTAACTCTGAAAGGCAGGCAGTGACTGTGAAAGGCAGGCAGTGACTGTGACAGGCAGGCAGTGACTGTGACAGGCAGGCAGTGACTGTGACAGGCAGGCAGTGACATTGACAGGCAGGCAGTGACTGTGACAGGCAGGAAGTGACTGTGACAGGCAGGCAGTGACTGTGAGAGGCAGGCAGTGAGTCTGAAAGGCAGGCAGTGAGTGTGACAGGCAGGCAATAACTGTGACTGGCACGCAGTGACTGTGAAAGGCAGGCAGTGACTGTGACAGGCAGGCAGTGACTGTGATAGGCAGGCAGTGAATGTGACAGGCAGCCTGTGACTATAACAGGCAGGCAGTGACTGTGACTGGCAGGCAGTGACTGCGAGAGGCAGGCAGTGACTGTGACAGGAGGGAACTGACTGTGACAGGCAGGCAGTGACTGCGACAGGCAGGCAGTAACTGTGACAGGCAGGCAGTGACTGTGACAGGCAGGCAGTGACTGTGACAGGCAGGGAGTGACTGTGACAGGCAGGTAGGCAGTAACTCTGACATGCAGGCAGTGACTGTGACAGGCAGGCAGTGACTGTGACAGGCAGGCAGTAACTGTGACAGGCAGGCAGTGACTGTGACAGGCGGGTAGGCAGTGACTGTGACAGGCAGGCAGTGACTGTGACAGGCAGGCAGTGACTGTGACAGGCAGGCAGTGACTGTGACAGGCAGGCAGTGACTGTGACAGGCAGGCAGTGACTGTGACAGGCAGGCAGTGACTGTGAGAGGCAGGCAGTGACTGTGACAGGCAGGAAGTGACTGTGACAGGCAGGCAGTGACTGTGACATGCAGGCAGTGACTGTGACAGGCAGGCAGTAACTGTGACAGGCAGGCAGTGACTGTGACAGGCAGGCAGTGAGTGCGACGGGCAGGTAGGCAGTAACTCTGACAGGCAGGCAGTAACTGTGACAGGCAGGCAATAACTGTGACAGGCAGGCAGTGACTGTGACAAGCAGGCAGTGACTGTGACAGGCAGGCAGTGACTGTGACTGTAACAGGCAGTAACTGTGACAGGCAGGCAGTGACTGTGAGAGGCAGGCAGTGACTGCGACAGGCAGGCAATGACTGTGACAGGCACACAACATAATAGGCCAGGCCAGGCGGTTGCTACTACAAAACAAGCGTCGACCTGTAGTAAATGCAACGGTTAACAGTCCAAGGGTAGACGGATTTTTCAGGCCAAATCAACCGTCTATTTTTGGCGGAGCCCCCTCCTCAAGGGGGCGGGAGCCCCCATGTTTGCCCATTTGTCCGTTTGACCAAACAATTGAAACCAGACACGTCAGCCAACAGTCGCGTTACTAACTCGCTTCGGTCAGCTCCATCGTTGCCAACTTTTGTTCCGTTGCCAACACACTCCGCCAATTTTCCGCGTCGCTTGCGACGCTACATAGGACTTGTCTCTGTCCATTTAACCATTGCCAGGCAACACTGTAATACAACTGCATATCAATCCCTTACCTCTCCAACTGAATCTCTTTTCCTGATGCCCTTTACTAAGGAGACGACTGCAGAAATGACACCACGTATAGGGCTGGGAATAAATCCAACAGCAAATTTGGCAGCTTTGACAAGCCATCCAAAAAAATTCAGATGGCGACCGCTGTGATGAAGTGTGGCATATTCATCCCAAGTAGTATCTTGATTGGTGTCAAGGTTGGCGACTGCGTTGGAATCTGTTTGGTGGGTGCGCAGGAGGCTCCGTCGCACCAGCATCTGAGTGGATACAGCCTCCAATGCAGTGAGGACGGAGCTTGGGATCTGGGCTTGCACCTCCACTCCATTCACCCTGTATCAGAAACTACAAGTGCCGTGATACTTTGCACGCAGGTAGGCAGGCAGGTGTATTGGCAGGTGTATGGGCAGGAAGGCAGGTAGGCAGGTGTACAGGCAGGTGTGCAGGTGTATGGGCAGGAAGGCAGGTAGGCAGGTGTGTGGGCAGGAAGGCAGGCAGGCAGGTGTACAGGCAGGTGAGCAGGCAGGTGTACAGGCAGGTGTGCAGGCGTATGGGCAGGGAGGCAGGTGTGCAGGTGTGCAGGCAGGAAGGCAGGTAGGAAGGTGTATGGGCAGGAAGGCAGGCAGGCAGGTCTGCAGGCAGGTGTACAGGCAAGTGTGCAGGTGTATGGGCAGGAAGGCAGGCAGGCAGGCAGGTGCGCAGGCAGGTGTACAGGCAGGTGTGCAGGTGTATGGGCAGGAAGGCAGGCAGGCAGGTGTGCAGGCAGGTGTGCAGGCAGGTGCACAGGCAGGTGTGCAGGTGTATGGTCAGGCAGGCAGGCAGGCAGGTGTATGGGCAGGAAGGCAGGCAGGCAGGTGTACAGGCAGGTGAGCAGGCAGGTTTACAGGCAGTTGTGCAGGTGCATGGGCAGGAAGGCAGGCAGGCAGGTGTGCCGGCAGGAAGGCAGGTGTATGGGCAGGAAGGCAGGCAGGCAGGTCTGCAGGCAGGTGTACAGGCAAGTGTGCAGGTGTATGGGCAGGAAGGCAGGCAGGCAGGTGTATAGGCAGGTGTACAGGCACGTGTGTAGGTTTATGGTCAGGAAGGCAGGCAGGCAGATCTGCAGGCAGGTGTACAGGCACGTGTGAAGGTGTATGGTCAGTAAGGCAGGCAGGCAGGTGTGCAGGCAGTTGTGCAGGTGTATGGGCAGGAAGGCAGGTGTGCAGGCAGGAAGGCAGGTAGGAAGTTGTATGGGCAGGATGGAAGGCAGGTAGGCAGGCAGGTGTACAGGCAGGTGTGCAGATGTATGGGCAGGAAGGCAGATAGGCAGGCAGGTGTACAGGCAGGTGTGCAGGTGTATGGGCAGGAAGGCACGTAGGCAGGCAGGTGTACAGGCAGGTGTGCAGGTGTATGGGCAGGCAGGCAGGTAGGCATGTAGGCAGGCAGGTGTATGGGCAGGAAGGCAGGTAGGCAGGCAGGTGTACAGGCAGGTGTGTAGGTGTATGGGCAGGAAGGCAGGTAGGTAGGCAGGTGTACAGGCAGGTGTGCAGGTGTATGGGCAGGAAGGCAAGTAGGCAGGCAGGTGTACAGGCAGGTGTATGGGCAGGGAGGCAGGTGTGCAGGTGTGCAGGCAGGAAGGCAGGTAGGAAGGTGTATGGGCAGGAAGGCAGGCAGGCAGGTCTGCAGGCAGGTGTACAGGCAAGTGTGCAGGTGTATAGGCAGGAAGGCAGGCAGGCAGGTGTATAGGCAGGTGTACAGGCACGTGTGCAGGTTTATGGTCAGGAAGGCAGGCAGGCAGATCTGCAGGCAGGTGTACAGGCAAGTGTGAAGGTGTATGGTCAGTAAGGCAGGCAAGCAGGTGTGCAAGCAGTTGTGCAGGTGTATGGGCAGGAAGGCAGGTGTGCAGGCAGGAAGGCAGGTAGGAAGTTGTATGGGCAGGATGGAAGGCAGGTAGGCAGGCAGGTGTACAGGCAGGTGTGCAGGTGTATGGGCAGGAAGGCAGGTAGGCAGGCAGGTGTACAGGCAGGTGTGCAGGTGTATGGGCAGGAAGGCAGGTAAGCAGGCAGGTGTACAGGCAGGTGTGCAGGTGTATGGGCAGGAAGGCAGATAGGCAGGCAGGTGTACAGGCAGGTGTGCAGGTGTGTGGGCAGGAAGGCACGTAGGCAGGCAGGTGTATAGGCAGGTGTGCAGGTGTATGGGCAGGAAGGCAGGTAGGCATGTAGGCAGGCAGGTGTATGGGCAGGAAGGCAGGTAGGCAGGCAGGTGTACAGGCAGGTGTGTAGGTGTACAGGCAGGTGTGCAGGTGTATGGGCAGGAAGGCAAGTAGGCAGGCAGGTGAACAGGCAGGTGTATGGGCAGGAAGGCAGGCAGGTGTACAGGCAGGTGTGCAGGTGTATGGGCAGGAAGGCAGTTAGGCATGTAGGCAGGCAGGTGTATGGGCAGGAAGGCAGGTAGGCAGGCAGGTGTACAGGCAGGTGTGTAGGTGTATGGGCAGGAAGGCAGGTAGGCAGGTGTATGGGCAGGAAGGCAGGCAGGCAGGTGTACAGGCAGGTGTGCAGGTGTATGGGCAGGAAGGCAGGTGTGCAGGTGTGCAGGCAGGAAGGCAGGTAGGAAGGTGTATGGGCAGAAAGGTAGGCAGGTATGTCTGCAGGCAGGTGTACAGGCAAGTGTGCAGGTGTATGGGCAGGAGGGCAGGCAGACAGGCAGGTGCGCAGGCAGGTGTACAGGAAGGTGTGCAGGTGTATGGGCAGGAAGGCAGGCAGGCAGGTTTGCAGGCAGGTGTACAGGCAAGTGTGCAGGTGTATGGTCAGGCAGGCAGGCAGGCAGGTGTATGGGCAGGAAGGCAGGCAGGAAGGTATACAGTCAGGTGAGCATGCAGGTTTACAGGCAGGTGTGCAGGTGCATGGGCAGGAAGGCAGGCAGGCAGGTGTGCAGGCAGGAAGGTAGGTAAGCAGGTGTATTGGCAGGAAGGCAGGCAGGCAGGTCTGCAGGCAGGCAGGTCTGCAGGCAGGCAGGTCTGCAGGCAGGCAGGTCTGCAGGCAGGTGTACAGGCAAGTGTGCAGGTGTATGGGCAGGAAGGCAGGCAGGCAGGTGTGCAGGCAGGTGTTCAGGCAAGTGTGTAGGTGTAATGTCAGTAAGGCAGGCAGGCAGGTGTACAGGCAGGTGTGCAGGTGTATGGGCAGGAAGGCGGGTTGGCAGGCAGGTGTACGCGTGGGTTTGCAGGTGTATGGTCAGGAAGGCAGGTAGACAGGCAGGTGTACAGGCAGGTTTGCAGGTGTATGGGCAGGAAGGCAGATAGGCAGGCAGGTGTACCGGCAGGTGTGCAGGTGTTTGGGCAGGAAGGCAGGTAAGCAGGCAGGTGTACAGGCAGGTGTGCAGGCAGGTGTACAGCAGGTGTGCAGGTGTATGGGCAGGAAGGCAGGTAGGCAGGCAGGTGTACAGGCAGGTGTGCAGGTGTATGGGCAGGTGTGCAGGTGTACGGGCAGGAAGGCAGGTAGGCAGGTGTGCAGGCAGGTGAACAGACACGTTTGCTGGTTTATGGTCAGGAAGGCAGGCAGGCAGATGTGCAGGCAGGTGTACAGGCAGGTGTGCAGGTGTATGGGCAGGAAGGCAGGCAGGCAGGTGTGCAGGCAGGTGTACAGGCAGGTGTGCAGGTGTATGGGCAGGAAGGCGGGGCAGGCAGGTGTACGCATGGGTTTGCAGGTGTATGGGCAGGAAGGCAGGTAGGCAGGCAGGTGTACAGGCAGGTGTGCAGGTGTATGGGCAGGAAGGCAGGTAGGCAGGCAGGTGTACAGGCAGGTGTGCAGGTGTTTGGGCAGGAAGGCAGGTAGGCAGGCAGGTGTACAAGCAGGTGTACAAGCAGGTGTGCAGGCAGGTGTACAGCAGGTGTGCAGGTGTATGGTCATTTAGGCAGGTAGGCAGGCAGGTGTATGGGCAGGAAGGCTGGTAGGCAGGCAGGTGTACAGGCAGGTGTGCAGGTGTATGGGCAGGAAGGCAGGTAGGCAGGCAGGTGTACAGGCAGGTGTGCAGGTGTATGGGCAGGAAGGCAGGTAGGCAGGCAGGTGTACAGGCAGGTGTGCAGGTGCACGAGCAGGCAGGCAGGTAGGCAGGCAGCAGGCAGGCACCAGTGATATTTGTTTCAAATCTGAAAGAGTAAATCTTATTACGTTTTTGTATTTGCCTCCTCCCAGGACAGCGTCCTTATTACGATTTTAGTCAACAATAAATAGGTCTTCTTACGATAATTTGGGCCAAAACGGGGTCTAATATTACGATCGTAATATATTATAAAAAACAAAATCCCTGGCAGGCAGGTGATGCGCATGACACATCAGCCGCTGGTGTTTTGACCTCAGCAACTGACCTAGCCCACTTTTCAGCATCTAAATTAGATCCAGCTATCCTAAGCTCCAGCCGGGCCACATCTCGCAAAAGGGCTGTTGTGACCATAACTGCCATGGCTGAGTGGTTTTGCATGTGGCAGTAAGTATTGGCTGCCGCCAGCATCCCGGGCATGCCACCAGCAGGTTCCGCCTTCCATGCCTCTATTGCGGCCTCTGATGCATCGGGGCCGGGCAGGAGCAGAAAGTTTGCCTTGCTGGCTGCCAGCATGGCAGGGGTCACCTGCACCAGGTTCAAGATTAAGGACTTAGGGTTTAGGGGCTATCCTTGGAGCGAGGCTGCCAGCTTGTCTAGGACCTCCCTCAAGAATGCCCCAACCCACAATGACAGCCACTCCCACGCACACATCCACCACATGCATACCCCCCCCCCCCCCCCCCCCCCCCCCCCCCCCCCCCCCCCCCCCCCCACACACACACACTACCCTCACCCCCACCCCCACCACACACACACACACTCACACACACACACATTGATGTGCAGACCTCATGCATGCCACACCTGTGCAACTTGAGCAAATGGGTCAGCCACGTCAGGTGGCGGGAAGAAGGCACTTCCGTCCGCCATGCGGTAATACACCGCCGCCAGGGAGGATACTACATCCCACAAGCAGCTGCATGCAGCACCTCCCCCCTTGGGGGGGGAATCCTTGGATACGCCATGCTGTTGCGGGCACTGGGTGCTGTCCGCCAGCTTGGCCATCAAGACGTACAGGGCAGCCTGGTTGTCTCCTGTACAGGCAATGTGCTTAAACTGTCCGTGTATGGTGAATACCGGCGGCGCGACAATATCGGCTGGGCCATCCACTACGTTAAACTTGACGCTGAAGGGCCCCGACATCCCCTGGATGGGGCTACAAGACCCCAGCATGTCCGGCGGAGGAGGCGGAGGAGGTGGAGGAGGCTGACCAGGAACATCTTCGACAGTAGAGTCCACCTGGAGGATGGAGCGTGAAAGTCCTACATCCAAGCAGCAGTGGAAATTTTAAATTTTAAATTTTAAATTTCATTTATTAATGGATCCTGGACAATAGCCATTCAATCATCGAGTTAGCGATGGTTCTCATCTCTATTAATTTCGGGATACGGCTCATCAGCAGGACAAACGGTGCGTCCTGAGGAGGTTCATGCAGCTACTACCACATGGGTGCTGAATGAATGAATGAATGAAAGCATAGCAATGCAGTAGTACTGTTGAGTACGACACCAAGGGTTATCTAGAGTATTCTAGTATTGTATTAGTGTAGTACACATGCCCTACTACTCGTGGCAGGCAAACATATCTGGGAGCCATTAGGGGCAGGGAGGACATGAGGGGAGCGAGGGGAGGGGGAGGGGAGGGGGGGGGGGGGGGGGGGGGGGGGGGGGGCAGTCTGGTGGTGTCGACACTATTTGCAATGTGCACATTGATGCTAATACACTGTCTCAGACCTCCCACCAGCACCCCACCACCTCCCACCATCACACACACACACATTCTTCTAGTTCTAGTACATGTGTCCAGGCTCGTTTGCTGCACCATAATCGCACAAGTCGGAATGGAGTGGTAGGTGCTACTAGTACTTACCTTCGACGAATCCTCCTCCTCGCAGATGGGTCTTTTCGTTATTTTCGTTCTGCACACACGCGGGGTGTTAGGGTGAGCAGGTATGAACCCCAAAGGCCTTCTACCTCAACATCATCGAGATAAACGAATCGTTTAAAACGATAGAAACGATATGCACTTCTATCTCGCCCTATGCATGGGCAGGGGAACCGAGGTGAAAACGAGCTTTATCAGGTGCAGCGGCACAGAAAAATTGTTTGTTCAGTTCATGGATTCTGTCACGATTCAGAGCATGGCTCGGGTACCCCTATTTCACAACATTCGCAGAATTGTGTGAATGCACATCGGCTTGACGGCAGGTCGGCCCCTTTGTCAAGGACTCAAGGTGCTAGTTATCTGACGCTAGTTTTCTGCTCTGAGCACGATCGCGCGATACACGAAGGACTCTGGGTTACTCACAACCGTAGGCAAGATAGCAGCGGGTATCGGAACCACGTGAAGTGCCGCCACGACCGTGAAGAGGAGCAGCAGCAGTGTGCATGAACGCTGCGGTCGACATGTGACAGTAGTTAGGGCCATCGTCCCGGCAATCGGCCAAGGAAAAGAAATATGATCCGGAGAGGTGGATATGCGATACGAAGATATGGAGATGAAGGGATGAGCAGCAGCGCCAGCAGCAGGAGCACAGTTGTACTGGCGGGTATAGTGTGACGGATAACAATCCTAACACGGAGTCTCGAAAACTTCCCGATTCAAGACGAAGAAGACGAGCGGACAAGCGAACTAAACGGGTTTAGCTGACGCGCAGAAAGCAGGACTTCAGCTCGAGCTTTATCCTTAGGCTGTCGAATCTTCGGACGGACGGACGGACGGACGGACGGACGGACGGACGGACGGACGGACAAGTAAGGGGATAGTGTGCTTTTTGATACTTCTAGGTCCTGGGCAGTACAAGGCAGCTCACTTCAGATTTAAGAGCTCCGGTGATGTCCTACCTGGAATTCATGGTAGCATTCTCCGGGGCAAAATTACGTAATCCCCCCCCCCCCCACCACACACACACCACCACACACACACACATACACCGAATATACCCTGGAGGATCGCGTATCGCTCGCCCCCCCCCCGCCCCCACCCACCCACCGAATATACCCTCACCTGAAGGATCGCGTGTCGCCTGGCTTTTGAATTTTCGCAGCATTTTTTCAAACTGGAGGCTGTTAGAGCATACGGTTCCGTAGTCTGTCGGATTATGTCACCTTCCCGCGTCCTTCTCTTGGACCTCTGATTGTGTGTCATAGCTGAGTTCTCGTAGAGTTTCTCTCAGTCATGCTGACGTATTCCGTATCTTATCGACGAGTATAAATATGCTCGTCCCCTCTCTGTAATACCTTCTCACCGCATCTTAGTAAGTCGGTTGTCCGGTCTCCTGCCTCGTCTCCCGGCCCTCAGTTTCCACCACCAACATGCAGAACTGTATTGCAGTGTCCCCGGCGGAAATGGTGGCGGGCGGCCCCATCCGCCAGCGCTCCCTATTTGGATAGAATACTACTTGGCGGAACCCCTTCCGCCAACTCATCCGCCAACAGTTTGTGCACATGCGATATGTGATTCAATCACCGGTCAAGATGACCATCATGTATATGATTCTGTAACTAGTCAAGATGACCAACATGCATGCTTGTGGTTTTTGAATGTACTAATGAAGCCTAACTGAATTCAAATAAAATATCAGAACCTGATTTCCCAATTTTGTAGCAAAATTATTCCTCGACATTATCTGAAGTGCAGTCCGATAGTGGAAGTTCATGCGAAGCTACCTCTTTTTATCCTTGAATGTATGAAGAAATTGGATCCAGTTTATTTTGATAAGAATTCTTAGATTTTTGATTGTTCTACCTAAGCATTAGTACCTGCAAGTTTGGATCGTCCCAGACAACTGTCGTGTTTCCAATACCGTCTACATACCGACATTTGGGTTTATTAAACCCCAACTAAGGATCGACGGCTCCGACGCGGTAATTTTTTGCTGTATTGTATCGTAGGCCTCCAAATTTCAAGTAAGGCCCAGTATTTTTTGCTGTATTGTATCGTAGGCCTCCAAATTTCAAGTAAGGCCCAGTATTTTTTGCTGTATTGTATTGTAGGCCTCCAAATTTTAAGTAAGGCCCAGTACTGCCGAGCGATTTTTCTGAGAATGGGAATATAATGGAATGATTCATGGCGATGTTTTGAGCTAATTTCAGGTCATTCTGAGAACTTCCTTTGGGGGTATCAGCATCAATTGCGGTTCACTCAATCGTTTTATGACTTGGTGACTACTTATGTACTTCCTTAGAACTATCGGTCCAGACAGTACTGTGCCAGCTTCCCGTAGACTGTGTCATTCTTCATGACACAGTGACAGCTTCCTGTAGGCTGCGTCACCGGTTCCCCTCACACGCGCTGTATGCCCTTTGGGTTCCCCAGTCCTTGTAAAGTTATTCTCATCTCCGTGTATAGATTGGCGCGTCTGACCGCTGCAAGCACCTCTGTCCACTCTCTGAAGTATATTAAGCTGATAGGGGGGGGGGGGGGGGGGGGGGGTCAGCCCTCCTCAGGTTTTTTCTATCTTTTTACTCAGACCTCCAAATCACATTCTGAGACCACGATTTAGATTGTGTTGACAAGGGCAGTTTATTGACACCACTTCAGACCTATGGTGTGTGTGTGTGTGTGGGGGGGGGGGGGGGGGGCGTAAATGGGTGGATAATGTGGCTGGGTGAGTATGAGTGGTAAGGATGGGTATGTATGGGTGGGTCAATGGGTGAGTATGGGTGGTATGTATGGGTGGGTGGGTGAATGGGTGAGGATTTTGACTATCACAAATCCCCTGTTTGGGAATTCTGAGGATGCCATCGTGCGCGCCATAGTCTAAAGATCCGGGATTCATATATAATTTCAAGTTTTGCCTCTTAATTATATTCAAGGGGGGGTCAGCCCTAAGGTAGTGCAGGACGCAGCGTTTTGCGTCATTTGACGCAACATGGGAGGGTCCGTTGCGTCCTAGACTCAGGTTCAGGATGTTGGTTGCGTCTCACCCATCAGTTGATTGGCCCACCACCACTCCATTTCCGTGGGCTACGGGTTCTGTTGATAGTAGGACGCAGCCTAAAGATATGATTGCGTCCCAGGACGCAACCTACCGAATCGGGTGCGTCCCAGGACGCAACCTACCAAATTATGGTGCGTCCCAGGACGCAACCCCTGGGGTCCTTTTTACCCTGGTAAGCCATCAGTTTTTTTAGTTATGGGCCAAAACATTTTTTACTCCGGTAGTCTGGCACCCAACAATGAAGAACCATGCGTGCGTCCCAGCACCCCTGAAGTCCCTTTGGCTTATTACCCCTGGACTGTATCAAAACACATAGACTTAGCAGCAAACGGCGTGCAGCCTCTGATTGGCTGGTAGACGAAGCATCCAATATTTAAAAGCCATCAATAGCAAGCCAAGCAGTGTCTTTTGTTTGTGCGACCGGTCTCATATTGTGTCAGGTGTGCGGAATTCGGGCGAAATGGGCCCTTCGTCGCCACGACTGCGACCCTCAGGTCAGTGATTTGTGCCCTGGGTCGCACGTGGTGTTCCCGCCGAGCGCTTAGCGCTCTACAGACGGTGCTACTGCACCGTCCAGAATAAGCCTGTGGTCGCCAATTGTGGCTACCGAATTGGCCTGAAGATTTCTGAAATTAAAAAAACTGAAGCCATGGTCACCAAGGTAGATGGGTCGTTCAGGAGGCTTCAAGGAGTCCAAGTTCTTACACGGACTGGGAACCCAGTGAAAATTCAATCCTTGCACAGAGCTTGGTTACTGGCTAATTACAAATATATTCTTTAGACGAGGGCCAAAATTGTGGGAGAAACCCTGCCTACTGTACAAACACTCTCCCTTACATCGTGCACAGAAAACAATCCAACTATTTAGAAGGGGATAGAGATTCCGTTGGTGCCGAAGTTGGCTCCCCAAGGGTTGCCCAGGTGCTCACCCAGAGCCTCCAAGGGGGACTTGGCAGTGGCAGCGTGCTGGGCGAAGAAGCCAACCATGGCAACCATAGCCAAGCTACAAACAAGGGGGGAGGAACATTGAGTTAGCTGTGTTGTGTCATATCAACCAAAAGTGTGTGCTGAGAGACAGTTGATCAGACTAGGTCAAATGTTTCTCTCCTCTTATAAAAGGGGGGGGGGGGGATAAAGCGTCAGGATAAAAAGATGTGCACATTGCAAAATGTAAATGGAATTGACCCTGGATCCGGACGGGGCACAACATTACTCCCAGCACGGATGAAAAGGACAGAAATTATCTAGCATCCGCCGCGAGCTTCAGGAGCACATGAAGCTCCCTCAGACATTATAGGCACTGCAGCTACAGGCTTGGGTATGATGTGCAAGGAGTAATATGCATGCCTGAGGGTGCGCTACAGGCTTGGTTAAGCCTTGGTCATAACACTCAAGAGGGTGTGGGTACAAGGCACACAAACCTTTCCTGGCCCGGTGTAAAATGACATGACAACACAAGTGAATGCTCAGTTGTATCATCCTTGGTGGATGATGAAACCAGCTTGTACATGTTCAGGGCAGGGTAATTCAAAGCGCGCGCTTTTGCACTTCAGAGGGCTGACTTTTTGACCCCCTCTGCGCTTTAAGCGCAGTTTTTTGCAACCCCCTGTGGACGCAGCAAGAATGTTTTTGCGCTTTTTTGCACTACCCCCTCTGCCTTGAAGCGCAGTTTTTGTGTTTTCAAGTGCGCTTAAGCGCTGGCCAATTTGGCCATTTGAAGTACCCTGGTCAGAGCTGTAGAGGAACTCACCGGCCGTTCTTGATCTCCTTCAGCTTCATCTCCTCCAGGTTGGCGCCCTTGCCATGCCCATGGGGTCGAAAGCTCCACCGGGGTTTTTGACCTGAATTTCTAAAATGTCATCTCACCGCATCGGGTGTCGCGCACGGTGTGATACCGACGCGTATCTAACACAAATCCGATGTACAATCTAACACAATCTAATTCGGATCTATCCTAAAACTGTCTGTACGGGGGCGAATTCTGGTTTGTTAGCGCGCATTGAATGAGTCGCAGTTCGACAGAGAGAGATTCGAGTTTGTATTGGCTGTAATCTGTATGGATTTTGCGTGGTTTACACTCGTTTTTTCGAAGCGCACACGAAACACTTGTCGTCGATTAAGCCGCATTGAGTCTTACGCAACCGCATTCACTGTGGTTCCGGTACTCAAAAGAAAGCCGTGTGTATCAAGCAGGCTTCTTCTTGACAACCATAGTGAATTCTGAAGGGAGGGCGGTTTTGGTAGGGTATCTGATTGTTTTTCTGTTTTTTCTATTTTGCCATTCGTGTTCATAAAGTATTTGTGCACCATGTAGAGGGAGTCGCAACCAAATTACAGCACTATTGAAGCACTGGATCAAGCTTTCTACGACATGGGCATCACCACCAGCAACACATCTGGTCTCACAATTGGAATTGCCGCATCTTGCGACCCTCTCTATTGGCAGCATCGGGCTGCAAAAAGTGGATTCGTGACCTATACACAACAGTCCCAAATGAAAGGTTGGAACTGAGTGATGTGAGTCAGCAGCTCAATTCCACTGCCCCACTCCGTGGGGGCCGCTGTTTCCCCTTCACAATCAAATACATTTGTCGAGCACAAGTCTGTTTGAGACCACGTGGTTTCCAGGACCCCTTTAATCTGAGTAGTGATCGCACTCAATTCCACTGCCCCGATTTCCCTTTCATAAATCCAACAGAGTTGTCAACCAGAATCCTGCTTGAGAACGCAGGGCCTTCAGGAATCCGTTTGAATATGTTGGCGGCACCACACGTATTCACATGTGCGAGTCAGCAACTGATCCTCTGCATGCACGCGCTACACAACACGGTGCCTTCGCCCTCTGGGTGCCTTC
>JACBWV010000630.1:0-37609 GCA_013435795.1 Chlamydomonas sp. ICE-L | reverse complement strand
TGCAAGAGTTGTCTTCGAGCTTCGCTGGACTGTACTTAGGCGTGGCCAAGGCCCCCTTAAAAGTATTGAGTGTAGCCATTGTACGGCTGTAATCTGTACGGATTTTGCGTTTCTTACACTCGTTTTTGGGCGCACACGAAAACCTTGTCGTCGACTAAATCCGCATGATGACGCGCGTCCCAACTCTCGATCAGCATCCCTATCCCTTAAGGCGTAATCCAATGTGTTTTCGCGCGCTCGAAGCTTCAAACGAGTCCGCAACTGAATTCCCCTGCGCCCACTCCGTGTGTCCCGCGATTCATTCTCCTCATACTCCCGGCATAGTTGTCAAGCATAAGTCTGCTTGAGACGACACGTGTCCCCATGCGCATCGACCCACGAGTGTAAACAAGTCATATCCGACAACATGTCCCATGCGCTCGAAAAATACGAACCCTACTTGACGCACCCAGGCCAAGCCCACCCAGCCATGTCAATCTTAACCAAGTACCGAAGTACTCCAATTTTCTCTCACGAACTCAGTGTGTGCGGGAGTATCCAGCGAAATCCGAAAGCTAATTCCGAGGGTGAACTCAGTGTGTTAGGGAGCATCCAGCGAACTCCGAAAGCTGATTCCGAGGGTGAGTTCAATGTAGCAGCATCGAGATTTAGTCATGGTTACTTTATTGCTGCTAGTATTTGCGAGGCTTGCTAGCTCTATGGCTCCACCTGCAAAAGCATTATCCAGCCATGGTTACTTTCATTGCTGCTATATTGCGAGGCTTGCTAGTCTATGTGCTCCACCTGCGAAAGCATTATCCAGTCATGGTTACTTTCATGCTGCTAGTATTGCGAGGCTTGTAGCTCTATGGCTCAACTGCGAAAGCATTATCCAGTCATGGTTACTTTCATGCTGCTAGTATTTGCGAGTTCGCGTGGATTGCGCTGGCTTGCTGCTCTATGGCTCCACCTGCGAAAGCATTATCCAGTCATGGTTATTTCATTGCTGCTAGTATTTGCGAGGCTTGCTAGCTCATGGCTCACATGCCGCAAGCTTATCCAGTCATGGTTACTTTCATTGCTGCTAGTATTTGCGAAGGTCGCGTTTGGATTGCGTGCTGCTAGCTCTATGGCTCCACTGCGAAAGCATTATCCAGAATTTGTTGCGAAGATTGTGCTGGCTGCGAAAGCATGAGCTGACCAAAACATCCACCATGTTCGCAGGCACTGAAGATGAAGCCCCCAAGTGCTTCTTCAGATCAGCAAAAGCAGGATAGCGTGTCGGAATCAAGTCGGAATCAAGACCGCCTTATGATCGAATTCCGTGGTGAGCGCAAGCAAATGCCGCGTCTACGAGGTTGGTTGAGGCCGGGAGCCGATAGGCTTTGGTGCAACATCTATAGTATCGAGCCAAGACTTCGCTTCAAGTACGTGGACCATGTTACATTCGATGACGATATGTGGGAGTGCAACGCAGTATGGTTGCATTGCCTACATTTACCAAACGGATCAATTTATACAGCGTCGGTCTTTGAGATGCTGAAGGAGGCAGTCAACATTTTGTCACACACACCCGGTGCTGCAAGGTACACACTCCTCGACTCGCATGATGATGCGCACCGTTTGGGAGGAGCGCACCTAATTCTCACAAGGGGGTGGTCATTCGTTTTCTACGCCATGACCGGGAGCAGGTTAGGGGGCAAGGTCTTACTGGCCGTAGCAAGGCCAAAGTAAGTAGTCCTCGGTGCCCGCCATCCCCCTTCAGAACTTCACTAGGATTGTCAAGCAGACGCCTGCTTGATACACGGCTTCTTTTGAGTACAGAGCCACAGTGAATGCGGTTGCGTAAGACTCAATGCGGCTTTTATCGACGACAAGTGTTTCGTGTGCGCTTATAAAAACGAGTCTAAACAACGCAAAATCCATACCATATCCATTGCGCGATTGCGCGAAGAAAAAGAGTATTCATCGACGCGATGCCGACCGATATATATATCCCGCCTTGTCAGCCCATTTCAAAACCAGTCCGCAAACTAGGAAAGGCGTTGTCGCTGGACATGGACAGTCTCGGCACAACCAAGTTTCTTAATCGCCTCCACTGCCAGAATGTCAGCCGTCTCCATGCACTGCGGGCGTCATCGGATGTTTCCGGTGATCCACGCATCTTGAAGTATAACGCATTGCTTCACCTTATTAAACAAAGACACCACACATCCCCACCGTCACGTTTGTTCCTAGTCGCTGTGGAGTAAATCTTCGATGACGGCTGCTGCAAGATCGCCAACGGGGGCGCCCTTGTATTCTCACATGCTATCAACACCCTTTTCGTTGTGGAGGCGAAAATCCTCAAAGACCCCCTGCCCAGTATGGACATGACAAGGTGTTGAAAGCCATACAGCAGGCCCCTATGTGCGCGACTAGACTTTTGTCCTGGCTACCGCATCTCATAAACATGGACCTGAAAGACGGAACCTCACTTGGATATGTGACAATTTCTCGTATGATCGTGACAGCTGTGAATCGCGGTGGACGCGTCTTCTGTCAAGATATCCACAGCCAGGAAATTTACTAAGAATTGGAGGAGGAAGATACATGTCGATCTGAACAGGGAGATATGTGAAGACTTCAACGAATATGAAAGTTGATTTACCTTACATGCAAACAACTAGAGAACCAGGGAGATTGCTGGTGTTCATATAAAAAGATTTCTTGCATGCAATTAATTACCTCCGCTCCGGCAATCAATGTAATGTAATGTTACGTAATTGGAAGTTGAAACGCTATCTTGCGCTTATTCTGGACAACAAGTGGAAAGCTATACTTTATAAACAATCAATCAATATGATTGACAAGTGTTTTTCTCTACTAATACCTATCTGCATCGCTACCTTCGCTTTTATTTACATAGCTCGACTGAAGATTGAGATTGAGACTGAGCGCGATCGAAATAAGGCAGATGCTGCTCGACTGAAGCTTGAGCTTGAGACTGAGCACTCTCTAAAGAAGGCAGATGCTTCTCGAGTGAATAGTCTGGAGAATGAGCTTGAGACTGAGCGCGCTCGAAATAAGGCATATGTTGCTAGACTGAAGATTGAGACTGAGCGCGCAGAAGCACTTGAGAAGCAACTGAGGTACGAACTGTCAAGCATGACTGCCGAGCAATGGAATTCCTTGAACGATCATGACAGGCGTCTCAATGAGGATCTTTGCAAACAATACGGAATCCCCTTCCCCAACATTCAGGAGTCATGCCTCGATTCCGCGATTCCTCTTTCATGAGCGCATGGGGACACGTGTCGTCTCAAGCAGACGTCTGCTTAACAAACTATTCCGGGATCATGAAAGAGGAATCGCGGGACCCACGGAGTGGGGCAGGGGAATTCAGCTGCGGACTCGCGGAAACACGTGTCCTAGGATCTGACTTGTCCATCGGAGGAGGACACACGCAAACGGCGGAACACTGTCGAATGGCACACGCAGGACACAAGATGCGGAACACTGTCGAATGTATCGGAGGACACACGCAAACGGCAGAACACTGTCGAATGTATCGGACACCGAATGGCACACGCAGGACCCTCATTGACACAAACAAGATGCGGAACACTGTCGAATGTATCGGAGGACACACGCAAACGGCGGAACACTGTCGAATGTATAGGAGGACACACGCAAACGGCGGAACACATGTAGACTCATCTTCATCGTACATCACTCAATCACTCACTCACTCAGATTAAAGGGACCGGCGCTTTGCGTACACAGGCATGCCCAATCCTTGTGTATTGCTGGAGGTACGATCGCTGGGAATCATAAAAGGACCTCCTCGCACCGAGACTGCATATTTTTCTTTTATTCTCCTCATCATCCTCTTCCTTAGCGCGTCATTCGCACACCACCCTCCTCTTTCCTTTCTTCCATCTACAAATAACGCAAAATACATACACACGCGAATATCTATCCCTCTCTCTCTCTCTCTCTCTTTCTCTCTCTCTCTCTTTCTATCTCTCTCTCTCTCTCTCTCTTTCCACACGCCACACAGACGGATATGTAAAGCCTTCTTTTGAGATTGGAGTCATTGCCACATCCACGTATGCGCGAAGAAAAGAGTCTTCATCGACGCGATGCCGACACAACCTTGTCAGCCCATTTCAAACCCAGTCCGCCAACTAGGAAGGGCACTGGACATGGACAGTCTCGACACATCCAAGTTTCTTGATCGCCTCCACTGCCGGAATGTCAGCCGTCTCAATGCACTGCGGACGTCATCGGCTACTTCCGGCGATCCACGCGTCTTGGAGTATAACGCATTGCACCACCTAATTAAACAAAAACACCACACATCCCCATCGTCACGTTTGTTCCTCGTCGCTGTGGAGTACGTCTTCGATGACGGCTGCTTCAAGCGCGCCAACGGGGACGCCCTTGTATTCTCACATGCTATCAACACACTTTTCGTGGTGGAGACGAAAATCCTCAAAGCCCCTGCCAAAACTGGAAATGCCAAGGTGTTGAAAGCCATACAGCAGGCCACTATGCGCGCGAGTAGACTTTCGTCCTGGATAACGCATCTCATCAACATTGACATGAAAGACGGAACAACACTTGGATCTGTGACAATTCGTCGTATGATCGTGACAGCTGTGGATCGCGGTGGACGCGTCTTCAGTCAAGATATCCGCAGCCAGGAAATTGAATAACTTAGTTAACTTAATTAACTCAGGTAACTTGATTAACTGAAGGTGGAACTTTGGCAAAACACTGGAGGTACCGAGATTCGAACCCATCAGTGGGCGACATGATCAAGGAATGAAGAAAATTGGCTTAACCTCACGCTATACAACTGAGCTACAACCCCGTTGACAGATTAGCAACTAAACTATTGTTTTAATAAAAACGAGTGTAAGCAACTTTGATCCATATAGGTCTCGGCATTGTTTTGCTGAGTATGTAACGTTCCCCCTCTCCCCCAGATGGATGTAACGTTCCCTCTCTCTCTCTACAGTAGCAGCATTGTTTTGCTGTGTGTGTAACATTCTCCTCTCTCAACAGAAACAAACCTCAAGCAGAAGTCTGCTTGACAACTATTTCGGGATTATGAAAGGGGAATCGCGGGACCCACGGAGTGGGGCAGTGGAATTCAGCTGATGACTCGCGGAAACACGTGTAGGATCTGACCTGCTTACGCGCGCGCTTCGAGACGCATGGGGAACACGTGTAGTCTCAAGCAGACGCCTGCTTGACCCACGGGGTGAATTGTGAAATTGTAAAAGTGGTACCCAAAGGGACAATTCTAAAACACGCTTTGCTATATAATTAATTGTCCCTTTGGGGACCACTGCTAAAAAACTGACGCAGGTGGATTGAATGTTTCGCAATCTGCTTAGAGGTCAAGCACGGAATTGAATTGAATGCGGACTCGTGTGAACCTCTACGGATCTGACATGTTTTATGGTGTAAACAGGATCAGAGTAAGCAAAATGTAGATGTTGTACCAGACCAAAGGGTTATTATTATCCACACGAATCTCCATTTAAACCACGCAATTGGATTATCCAACTGAAGAAGGTTGAAACGATGCCGACGGACGCACAAAAACAACCCAAGGCCAACTTGGCGCCATGCCCACCCATCATGGGGCTGGGAGCAAACTGGCACAGGGGCGCAGGCGCAAAGGCGAGCATGCAGGCAGATGCGACGATCATGCGCGCACGCGCGCAGATGCAGCTGCAGGACCCGTTCAGTGGATGGAGACAGTTCGGATGCTACATGGAATGGACAGACGCAAACAAGGCGCTGCAAAGACTCAAGGGACACGCGAGACACGCGTTCGAGATCATACCGTTCGGAAAGCCATGCAAGCCGTACCTTGACATCGACGGTCCACCACTTCCGAACGACCAGGTGCCCTTCCCAGACGTCGCCGCGCTGGTCGCACACACAGAGGACGCAATCAAGATGATCTTCAGCAACGACTACGGAATCCAGATCGACGTCGACAACGACCTCATATGGCTCGTCAGCCCAAACGCCAAGAAGCTCAGCCTGCACCTCATCATCGACACGGCGCGCACAGGAACGCCGCTCCACGTGTACAGCAGCAACCACCAATCAGACACCACAGGCGCAGTACACCTCGCCATGAGACTGCAGCAGCTAGACCCAAACGGAGTCGGGAAGCTCGTAGACATAGGCGTGTACACAAGGGACAGGGAGATGCGCATGCTAGGGTCGTGCAAGTTCAACAAGGATGCGGACTCGGTCCTCGTCCCGCTAAAGCAGCACCACAAGGATGACCCAGACACAGCACTCAGGACAGCCATCTCAAACGTGCCAGAGGATGCCGCAGTCATACAGGTGCCAGAGCACATACCTAGATACGTCAAGAAGAACGGGATCGCATGGCCGGCACGACCGCGCACGCAAACAGTCGCAGACGCAGTCAGAGCGGCGGGAACCATCATCGCAAAGGCCGTAGAGAAGGAACCGCACGTCCAAAGCGCCGACATAATCGTGCGCATGCTCGACCTACTCAGACGAGACATGCACCCGTCAGCATTCCACGACAGACGACCCGCAGAGGACGCATTCGATCGAGCCGTAGGCGTCAGGTTCAACTACAGTGACAGGAGTGAACCGTGCTACACAGGAAACATACACAACGGAGAGCAGAACATGCGATGCTTCGTAGACACAGCAGGAAACTGCCTAGTAAAGTGCTTCTCCGCCACCTGCGACAACCACGCGCCCGCGTGCATCGGAAGACTCGCGGAACCCGCAGGCGACGCGTGGGACGCGGGAGCCGTGCACGTCAACAGTAGGTACATAGACATCGACGCATGCCTAGAGATGCAGCAGGCGGTCGACGTGTGGTTAGACACGGAGCGCAAGGACGTCAACACGCTCTCAGTGCGCAGCCCGATGGGGTCAGGAAAGTCCACCATGCTAGACGCACTCCTAGAACGCGTGGGCGAGGACAAGACCGTGCTCGCCGTCACATACCGACAGTCGCTCGCGCTAGAGCACAAGAGAAAACTGGCGCGCAAGGGATTTGTATCATACCTAGACGCCGACGTCACCCCACAGGACCTCAGGCGAAGGGACAAGACACCGCGCGTCATCTGCCAGATAGAGTCGCTACACAGGCTTGCAGAGCACACGTGCATGCGATACCTCACATCGGGCTTTGACATAGTTGTGCTCGACGAGGTCGAGTCACTGCTGAGACACTTCATGTCGCCAACCGTCGTCAACCCATTGGCTGAGATACAGGGGCTGGCGGACACGCTCAACGCGACGACAACCGGCGTCGTCACAATGGACGCAACATGGGGCAGCGTCACGAAAGAATTCCTCAAGCAGGCCGGCTTGCGCAACCTGCTCGTCGTCAACGACTACCGGAGCACAGAGAACGCGCGCACATTCGCCATATTGAAGGACGAGGTGACATGGAGCGCGCAGATCAGAGACGACATCACCGCAGGCAGGAACGTCGTCGTCGTCTCGCTCAGCCAAGAGCGAGCGATGCAGGTGCACAAGGCCGCACTTGACACATTCGACGAGCCGAAGGACGCGGCCAGACTCTGCCTGCTGCACACGTCCAAGACAGCAGACGCAGTCAAGGCGAAGCTCATAGACGTAGACGCACTCTGGAGCAGCAAACGGATCGTCGTGTACACGCCGACCATATCGGCGGGCGTCGACTTCAGCACCGAGCATTTTGACAGGATGTACCTATACCTGTGCCCCGGGTCCGCGGCGCCGATGGGCGCGCTGCAGATGACCGGACGCGTGCGACACCTGGTCGACACCGACGTCAGGACGCTCGTCGCCAAGAACATGCGAGTGGCCCGCGAGGCAACCCGACAGCACTTGACACACGTCGACCTCTACCAGTGGCTCAGGTGCGATCGAGGGGGTGAAATTGTAAAATTGTAAAAGTGAAGGGATACTTATAAAACACTATTTGCTATATTAATTATCCCTTCGGTGCTTGAAAACTGACGCAGGTGGATGGAAGGTTTCGCAACCTGCTTAGATGTCAAGCACGTACCCCCGTGATAGAGATGTGGTACCCAAAGGGACAATTCTAAAACACGCTTTGCTATATAATTAATTGTCCCGTTGGGTACCACATTTCCAAAATACGCAGTTGGATGGAGGGTTTCTCCACCTGCTCCGATGTCAAGCACGTCCCCGCGATTGACGGTGGAGACGACCACACACTGCAGGAGCTCTCGGGTGGCGCTCTCGCCCCGTTGTTTGCGACCGTGGCTCCACCAACACTGAAGATGAATGTCGAGAGCTACTTTCTTGCGGAGATTTACAACGCCAGCTTCGACTACGTGTCCTGCTTCGCCGACCTTCTGGAGCATGCAGGTCACCGCATGGACCTCGGCACCAGCTACGCTGCGGTCAGTGCCGCCCGCGTGCACGCGCCGGCTGAGGGCGACGTGGAGGCGACAAGCGAGTTCCTGTTGCGCGTCCTCAAGGCTCAAGAGCAGCTGGATGCGCTCACCGGGTCTACCCCTGTCACTGCCCATGACACTGTCGCCGCCACTGTCGCCGGAGCTGTCACTGCCCCTGACACTGTCACCGGCCCTGTCGCCGGCGGCGTCACCGACATACTCAGCGATGTGCCCACTGCCATGCAGCGCAAGGATCTCATGGATGCTATCGAGCAGCGGGTGATGTCCAACGACGCGAGCGAGGACGACAAGTTCCTTCTGTACCTGAGCCGCTACTGCTCTGCATGGGGCATCGACCGCGTCGACGAGGAGTTCCTGATGGAGAACAAGCCTGGTGCTGTCGGCTCTCCGAAGGCGAGGCTCATGTCGCGCCTGCTGTGCCCGATCCTGCGCCCGGTTCGCGGAGCCGACGTGCACACGACGGAGCACTCAGGGTTGCTGAAGATCGTTCTAGTAGAGGAGACACTCGATGCTCTGGGGTTTTCGTCCCCATTCGACACTACGACCGTCATACCAAATCTGATGACAGCGTTTGACGCAAAGCTCAAGGGAACACAGATGTTCCGAGAATACAACAACACCGCTAGGCTGTTCAGGCAGGCCTCGTGTGGCGTTCGCGACGGGTGTGACCTGTGCAAGGTGTCCAAGGCGGTTAAGATGATATTGAACGCCGTGGGTCTGGATATGGTGAGCGAGACCAAGCGGGTGCAGGTAAAATGCAAACGCACAAAGGAGGAGAGAAACTACCGCCTGTGCCCTGAGAGTGTCTGCCGTATGCTCGAGCTCGTGAAACTTCGTCTTCTGCGCACGGATCTGACGCCGAGCAACGCGCACGCCGCCGCTGCCCTTTCGGGTCACGAGCTGTCCATGTACAACCACCTGGTTGACGTAGCGTCGCCTGTCGCGTACGAATTCGAGACTGAAGACGAGCCGTCAGGCCTATAATAATGGTGTAAACGCGAGCATTGGGATATAGCATAGGAGCAGCTCGACAGCGATCATGGCGCACATGACAACCAATGTCGTGTACGCGTTGGTTGAGCACAAGTTCATTCAGAAGGATGAAATCGTCGTCAAGGTGGGCAGGACGTCGAAGCCCGTTGGCCAGCGACTTTCTCAGTACCCGAAGAACTCAAAGATGATCTTCGCAATCCACGTACTTAATCCGCGTGCTTGTGTGGAGGCTGAGACTGTCCTGCTCCGGTACCTTCGCGGAGACCCTCGAGTCAAGCCCCGTCGCGACGTTGGATACGAGTAATACCAACTTGACGCGGGTGATGCAGGTGCCGTCTTTCGGGAGATGGCCGTTGTCGTCTTCCAGTACGTGTGGACAGGTGGCGTCGACAGCCTTGATTGCGGCACCGAGGACGTGCCACCCGACCCCCCCATCTTTGCCGTTGTTGAGCGAGAGAAGGAGCGAGAGAAGCAGCGAGAGAAGGAGCGAGAGAAGACGGTCTCTCGACTGGTCGCCAAGATATTCGAGAACGTCTTGAGGCGCAATACCCCACGTTCCGTGGAGGTACTTGCATCTCTTCTGTGCCCTGAGCTGCAGCGACCCTTTCGTGGCGTGCCGTTGCACCCAGAGTGAATTTTTTTTATATATAATATCTATATATACATTTCAATGATAAAGACCTCGAGAAACGGAATTTGCGATGATGGGAAATCCCGAGTATTGTACAAGGATGATGATGTGCGAAGTAAAACTGTTGGCCAAATTTTTGTTAAAAAGAAGAACAAAACAGGGAATATGAAACTAGTACTTTATAAGCCATTGGACAATAAACGGGCTGCAAATAAACAAAAGGGTGGGGAGGGTGTGGGGGATTTTGAAACAACAACTAGCAGTGTAATTGTAAGGAACTCAACCGAATTTAATGCCTATGTTGAGATGATATATGATGGTAGTGGTTGGGGTGATTTTAAGATTGTTAAACAGGGAAAACTCTTTAAATATTTCGGTACTGGATTAAGTACTATGGTAGCTTACATTAATAAGGAACAAGATTACCCGTACCATATAATGAGTGGGTATTAACAATCAGTCATCCTACAAGTAGGGCTGACAATTGCCAATTAATTCGTCAATTCAAACATAAGTGCTTGACATGACAGCCCGGATGTGTAATAAGAAATTCATAGGTTCGAGGATATACGGGTAGCTTAAATTCAACGGATGAGATCGTCGTCAATGAATAAAATATGATTATATGTATATACAAATGTCGGACACTACATACACCAATACTCATACAAGAAGTATTTGCAAAGATGGAGCTTCCCGTGTTTTGTACAAGAAGAAGTGTGGACGCGGACAAAACGGGTCAGTCACTTTATGTGTTAAAGTAAGGAAACCAGATGGAACGTTTGGTTACAGTAAGTTTGTACCACAAGAAGGTAACAAAAAACAAAAAGGTGGCAGTGAAAGGTGGCAGTTTACAGATGGAATGATTTCGCCTAAAATATTAAGCGAACTTAGAAATAGCAAAGAACTGGAGCAGGAGGAATGGGAAACAGACGTTCAACACCTGGAACGATTGATAAATACACTTCCAAATATTGTTATATTTGACAACTATAAACCACCCGTTATTGGTAGCTATGGTACAGCATATAAGGGAAGAAATGGCATAACGGGCTGGCAAAACATGCCTAATGCGACGGAATATTAAAATGAAACCGCCTCGTGTACGGCACACCTTACGGTGTAACCTAATGGTGTAGCAACCCACGGGGCAGTGGAACACCAATACGATTTTGAATCAACAAATTGCAGGATGTGAACGAGAATATCTTGGTTCTTTTTTAGATCACGGCTCTCCATCCTGCAGACTCCGTATCGTTCTTTTGTCGGTACTTTTGAGAGTGTCCATTGAAGGACCAGCCGCACTTAAGCGATCGCCTCTTCCCCAGTACCGTGGCCCAAAAGAACACGGGGTCTTTGTTGATGTGCAATGTACACCCACCTCAGTTCCGAGAACACTTGGATGAGAACCGCCGTACCACATTAAACAAGTGGCGGAGCCCCTTTCACCTCTTCCCCCCAGCGGAGCGACCGGGGGCGACCGGAGGGGAGCCCCCACAAAGGATTCCGCGAGGAACCGAGCGGGTGGGCGACTGGAGTGGAGCCCACAGTTCACATCAAGCATTAGACACTACTGTGTAACTAACTGTCAAGTCTTACACAATGTGTATGTTGTTTGTAAAAGATTCACTTGTTTGTAACACTTGTGCATTAAATTAAGGAGAGCATATTATCACTGTAACGCTTGGGCTTCTTTCTCACTGAAAGTCATCGGAGTGCACTGCAACGCTTGAGCTTATCACTGGAACACTTTGTCTGCAACGCTTGAGCTTATCACTGCAACGCTTGAGCTTATCACTGGAACACTTTGTCGGGATTGTGAAGGGGAAACCGCGGGCCCCATGGACACTGTCAGATTTCGTGCAGCGTAGCATCGACTTTGTCGAGCTCACCTTGCTTCGGACGTGCCTTCCACCTGCGACTGTTGACAAGTGGATTGATGTGTAAAGCGTCTCGTATGAAAAACGGGGCTGTTCACTGTTTTTTGGAGATCGATGACTGATTGTGTGATTATATCTGGCTGGTACTGTGTGAAATACGTAGCATCAATTGAACTTTTGATCTTATGTAAGGCCAATATACTGTCCCGTAAGCTTTCTGTCCACGCATCAACACACATTTGCATTATGTCTGGCGTTGTCATCATATGGATGTTTACAACAGTTTTCTGCTTATGATCTAGACGACACAAATTCTTGACGTTGGATGTTTTCCCGTGTTGTAATAGAGAGTGTAAAAGAGGAAATGCAGATATCGGATGATACGGCACCCACGGTGTTGAAGCTTATTGCTAGCCTGTTGCTTCCAGCAGAAGGGTTCTACTTCGGTGGGCTGTCTGGGGTGTTTGCCAGCAACGCCCTGAGCATTTTGTTGATCAACCCTCATGGATTGACAAACGTCTGGCGCAACATGACACCCGAGCAGAAGAGGGAATTTCAGGCAGCAGTGTTCTGCCTTGCAAGGCAGAGGAGTGAGGGGGCGTAGAGGTTGTTTTCATGGCGCGAGGGAGACGGGGTGTCCCTGGAAGGTTGCAACAGTTGCCTCGTTTGCTTTCACTGTAACGCTTGAGCTTCTTTCTCACTGTAACGCTTGAGCTTCTTTCTCACTGGAACACTTGGGCTTCTTTCTCACTGAAAGTCATCGGAGTGCACTGTAACACTTGAGCTTATCACTGTAACACTTGAGCTTATCACTGTAACACTTGAGCTTATCACTGTAACACTTGAGCTTATCACTGTAACACTTGAGCTTATCACTGTAACACTTGAGCTTATCACTGTAACACTTGAGCTTATCACTGTAACACTTGAGCTTATCACTGTAACACTTGAGCTTATCACTGGAACACTTGGGCGTTTTCCGATGTTTCTTCTAAAGCAGGCGTCTGCTCGACATCCATTTAGGGTTTTGAGATGGGGGGGGGCGGATCTAGGGAGGTGTTACAGGATGATGAGTGACGGAACCATGGAACTACTCCCCCGGTAGGATGGAATACAAGGGCTCATTTTGTTCAGAGTAGCTTGTGTTGATATGGTTTCAATTATTTACTTTCCAGGATAATAAGTGAACAACGCCTGTCGAGATGAACAGCCTGATGTTGTTGGTGGCCAAGATCCTGGGCGTAAAGTCAGAAGGTGCTGATAGTGACGTTTTCGCCCTCATGGAGGGCGCGATGAATGTCATGGGCATTCACAACTTGCTCCCGCAGTCAGCCCGCCGCGTTGACATAGCTGAAGTTGCCACAGAGCTCCTTTCTGGCGATCAGATCCTCATTCGGACAGCGGGTAGCAATGAGATCTTCCATCATGGAATCTTTGTTGGTCCCATTTCAGGAGTGCAGGGGGGTAAAAATCTCGTGGTTGATTTTTGGGGCTCACAGGATGCGGGCAAACAAGAGGCCAAGATCCGGCTGCGTACATTGGGCGAATTCATGGCTGTCCCCGGCTGGCCTGAGCTTGCTGTAATGTGTTGGGATAGCGACACACCAGAGCTTCGGGAGTTCTCGGCGGCACTGGCGTTGGGGCTGCACAAGGATCTGCAAGATTGCTCTGGCCTCTATCACTTGCTGGGCCGCAACTGTGACCACTTTGCGACATGGTGCCGTACGCTCAGGTGGGATTCAGTTAAGTTGTCTCGAATTGCCGCTCAGGTGTACCTGATGACACATGCGATGCCTTTTTATCCAACACAAAAAATCAAAGCCTGGTTTGTTTAAAAGATTTTCATTTTGTTTTTGTTGTGATGTATGTGGGAGTCTGCTCAAGTCCAGAGCATCGTCGGCAATCTGACTTGTTTACACGCGTGCTTCGAGGCGCGCGAAAACACGTGTCAGATCTGACCTGTTTACACACGTATTTTCATGGGCGCGATGAAAACACATGTGTAGTCTCAAGCAGACGTCTGCTTGACAAACTATTTCGGGATCATGAAATGGAAATCGCGGGACCCACGGAGTGGGGCAGTGGAATTCAGCTGATGACTCGCAGAAACACGTGTCGGATCTGACCTGTTAACACTCGTGGTTAGAGGAGCATGGGGAACACGTGTCGTCTCAAGCAGGATTCTGCTTGAGAGCATTCGGTTTTATCCCGTGTCAAGCAGACGATGGATCGAGCGATATAGGCTGGAGAGGCACGCCACGCTTGGCTTGTTGGATCTTTCTACAGTCACTCTCATCGATCCGGATGGTTCTTCATGCATGTCTGATCGCATGTGACAAATGATTCACACGACCCCACGGTGCTGCGATCTTTTTACTGTCACCCAAAATGGGGGAGGGGGCGTGGCCTGGTGTTGTTGCGGGACATTTATGTTGGCGTTTGCTGACAAAGATTCTCGAGCTTGATGATTTGGATAACGTGTGGGCCTTCAAGCCAATGAGGTTGTCCGTGTCACACTTGCCCACTATTGTGACATGGAAACTACCCACTTGGCAGTGCAGCACAACGGTGGGGCTGTGCCTGTGGATGTATTTCCAGAACCAGGCACATTTGCAGCTAGTTGGAATGCATACGTGGCCTTCAACATCTTCACCCAGTCAGATCCGTGATGGTCATGATACTGACTGAGTTGTAAGATGGTGTCTCGACCGGCTAGGGGAATGCTGCACGGGTGAGAGACAGACACGATGACGGCACGAGCTTTCGACTGCATGGCATTGTGTAACAATTGGCGGCCTTGTACATTAAAAAGATGGATGTCATCAAATGCTAGCACATTGAAACCGTCAAGTGAAGGTGATTCTGATTCAGATTCAGACAGTTTACACAACGTTGCCTCTGGTGTATGTAAAGCATGGTACTCCTTGTTATGTTCTGTCATGACCAATATTAGAGTGGGTGGTGAATGTTGAGCAATAAGTTGAGTGATAGCGTGACTCTTCCCACTTTCCCTGCGCCCTAAAATGTACATTACTTGTGGCTTACAAGTTGTCTGTGTGATGCTCATTTACTCACATGACTAGGGAATTTGATGCATATAATAAACGCAACCAAACAAGCTACAGTCGGCGTGTCCAGGAAGAGAGGCGATCGCTTCAGTGCGGCTGGTACTTCAATGGGCACTCTCGAAGGTCGAAGACCGATTACCGCTGTCCGGCTTCATTTCGTTTTGTCGCCGGAGCAAACGGAACGGAGGAAACATGTCGGGAATTAGATAGATAGGATAGGATAGGAAACATGTCGGGCATTAGATAGATAGGATAGCGGATGCTGGAGCTCGTGAAGCTTCGTCTTCAGCGCACGGACCAACCATTATTCATATCCCTTCATTCCGTATTTCAGCATTTAAGCTGATGAACCCTATGCAGTTGGATGGGTAGGCGAAGTGTCATGCGACAATACAAGAACTTGAATCAACTGCTCCCGTTCGCAGAAGAATGGACCTCTCCCCCTTCCGCAGATCATCGCTGATGGCTTTTAGGACACGCTCAACTTGGTGGGAATGCGCATTGATGTCACCAGTTTTGCAGACCCAAGCAAAGCACTCGCAATTCCATGCAATCAGATTGTACTTCTTCCGTGCAAACTCAGGTGATTCCACCATCCACTTGGCAAGGTCAACGGCGCGTTGGCGTTCGAATTTATCGGCCTCGGAGTTGGCAGAGGCATACGGCACGATACCAAAAGTCGCTCTTGCTCCAATGAACTCGGTGTGCGAGCCGATCTGTAATCGAGCATCTCGCATCAACATGTCACCAGTTGGAGACACGAAGTGCGCAACCTGAGGATCTTGACCAGGGCCATACAGCTAGGGACATTTGATATTGGGACACCTTCTATTTTGGGGATTCTGAAAAGTTGACCAATTCAAGATTTGTAACCGATCTTGTCAATACAGATACTGTCTTCAGGTGATTGACACAAAAAATTCAAGGCATCTAAAGACACTGAATTTACATGTTCAAAGTACCCTGAAAAGTCAAAATGATGGCTAACATCGTGCGCATCAATAATCCTTTTCAAAGCGTTACTGTAATCAAATATATCTGCTACATCTGGAATTATTGGGCACATGCAGCGATATGTTCGCTTGAGCAAACTAAAGACATTCTCAATAGCGTTAAACTCTGGACTGTAAGGAGGTACAAAGAGTAGTCGTATTCCTACAGAATCGAACATAGAAATCGTCTCCTTTGAATGATGGAACTGGATATTGTCAAGGACAGCGACTGTACCCCGCTGTACATGTAACTCAGATACAAACTGTACAAAGTCGACTTTCTTGCAATTGTGATCAAGGATCTTGTAATGAACGATACCTTTAGCAGAAACGGCAGCAATTAGTGTCAATTTGGACATTCGCAATGTCCTAGAAATTTGGATATTTAAACGTTTGCCGCGTTGACAGTACCCTCTGCGACAAGGGTCACCAATGTAAAAACCCGCCTCATCAATGCTTAACAAATCCGATGTCGGAACGGCTAAATACTCCTTACAAAAACGGTTGACAGAAGATTTGTGGTCATTCTTGTGCCGAACTGTTTTGTATGCGCGCTTGCGGGTGTAACCAAGTTTGCGTGTGTAGCGTCCACAAGTTTTTGGAGACATCTTGACAGAGGACAGAGAAGTCACACCCTCTGCAAGCTGAGACATTGTCAAGAAGGGATTGGAGTCAATCAGTTGTTTTATAGCAGCCTTGATATCTTCTGTAATGACACTCACCCTTTTCTTCCGATGATGTTTTATATTGGCTTTGGTGACCCAACGTTGGAGTGATGATTTTGATACTTTGTACAGCAAACTAACTTTCCTCAAACTACGATTATAGTATTTGTAGTGAACAACCGCGCGGTGTCTTATCTCTGCATCAATCATGATAACGTAGGAAATGTGTATAAGGAAATGTGGGTGCAATATTATATCACCAAAAGAAAAAGAATACTCACCCCCTCTTAATGGGGGTAGTGCAAGACAAAGGAGATGACGATATTAACATCAGCGTCGTCAAGAAGACGCTTAATTCTCTGTGCATGGATGTATCGAGGCATCAGATCTCCTCAAGGATACAAAGCATGGTACTCTTAATCAACCACGCAGTTGCAGAGGCATACTTATTCGCAAACTTTCATATCACAAGATGCCTCGATGATGGAGACTTTGACGTCAAGCAGTTGCCACACCTGGATCGGAACTTTTATTACAGGTGCCTCCTTGCGGTATCGACCTCCAATGTTCGAAAGGATACTCTGGGCCAGAGCTTCAATGATACAATGGTTGCTTTCGACGCCCTAAGACCTGCAGGCTACGTGAAGGTGGACGTTCGTCCTTGGGGACAAGTAATCGCAGACGTCTCAATACAAATGGCGACGATGGCGTGCAACAGCGTCTGGGCAAACGTGGACAGGGTCGTTATCAAGTACCTGCGCTTTAAACATCCCTCTCTGAAGAAAAATTTCAAGAAGATTGTCAAAGCGGTGGTCCAGTACCCAGAATCGAAAATCGACACAATCATCCCAGAGGGCCTCGTGCATGCGATCCACATCAAAGAGGTTGTCAGTCACTTGAGGGCTCTCTTTCCGCTGCCAAGAGGGAAGCAGTTCAACACTAGAGCGCACCTGACAATGCGATTTTTCCATCACGTGCTTACAGAGTTGGGAGAGGTCGGACGAGTGGATCCGAAAGATAAAAAAACAAAAAAAAGTCATCCCCGTCTGTTCAGTATCCTTCCTCGCAATAACGGCTTCACAATTTCGTACGTCCCGATATCGTCCATGACTTTCATGAAGATTCTCAGCATGGGTGATTCGCCACTCGAGAGCGTCTCTGGCGATGGACGTTACGAGAACCATACAATGCTGTGGCGAAAGTACTTTAATGTCCAAGGTCTTGAGACGAAAAGGTCTCGCTTTGACAACCGAATCCTCAGCGACGGTAAAGGGGTATCCGTCCAAATGAAGCAGAAGGGTAAAGAAGAGGTCGTTGAAGAAGGAGAAAACGCAGGCTATCCCAAGGACGCAAATATCGTAGAGTGCAAGGACGCAGTGGGTGCGCTGCGTGTCGGAGTAGACCCTGGAATGACAGATATCGTCACGGTAGCATCTTCTGCAGGTCGCATCAAGTCTTTCAGCTCGGCTCGCTTTAGCGAAGTTGCTGGGTACAATACAAGCAAGCGTCGCACCTACAAATGGAATGACGAGACTCAAGACCTCGTGAAGTCCATTCCATCGCCTAATACGAGCAACATGGTCGACCTGCAGGACCATGTCAGAGCTTATCTCAAAGCGCTCCCGATCCTCCTACAACACAGAGCCAACAAAGGCTACCGATCTATGCGATTCTTTCGATACGTTGGTAAACAGAAGACGATTGAAAAGGTATGCAATGTGATTGCACCAAGGGCACAGACGACCGTTGTTGGCTTCGGCAACTGGTCCAACCAAGGGTATGGTATCAGTCGTTCATGTTCTGGGCCCATCAAAGAGATCAGGAGGTGCCTCTCACGTCGTAAGAATGTTTTGTTCAAAAACGTCGACGAACGCAACACTTCTTGTAAATGTCACGGCTGCTTCCAGAGGCTTGTCAACATGAAGGCAGACAGCGTAGTCTGGCGCGGAGTTTGCAAAGAGTCCCCAATCGACGGGTCTATAACTGTTGAGAAGCAGAAGATGGTGGTGAAGAACGTCAAGGTCCACAAAGTACTGCACTGTAGAGACAGTGTCAAAAGCGCATCATCCAATGTGCGCTGTGGTGCAACATGGAACCGAGACGTGAACGCTGCCAAGAACCTTCTTCTGCTTCTGACAACGTGGATGGACGGGAGAGAGCGACCTGAGGCATTCTGTGTTCCCTCGCCTCCCCCCAAAACCACAGTTTCCATCGAGGCGAGTGTGAGCGCTAAACCGACCGACCCACCTGGGTTTGTCAGCAGCTTGCCTTGTTATCCTTTGGGCCAGCTTAAATGCTGAAATACAGAGATGAAGGGCAAAAATATGTACTCGCCTTTAGCTGATCTACCCATTGGGTTCAAGGGTCACCGGTAGGGCGTCCCACAAATTGCGTCTCCGACTGTAAGGACTTATCACAATGCCATGGTGTGCATAACCAAGGCGCCACCTTCCGATCATCACGACCACATGATCACCAGGGTTCAAGAGCTTCCAAGCATCTGTGCTAAAATGCTGCACAGTTCCCTCCTGGGCTAGAGTCCAGTGTCCCTGTGACTGCCCCTCAAGAAGTTCAATGAACTTAGCCATTCGCCTGCGAGCACGATGCAACAAATAGCGTTGGTAGGTAGCAACTGCAAACCGAAAACTATCCGGAAACAGGCAATTTTGTGTGTGCACATCCAATCCCGCCCAAACTGTAGATGGTATCTTGCGCAGTGCCAACACGTCAAGCCTTGGTACAATGTGCATCTAATGGTGCTACGTCTGGTGGAACGTCTTGTCACATCAACCAGCAGACACACTACTACACACTACTACTGTGTAACTAACTGTCAAGTCTTACACAATGTGTATGTTGTTTGTAAAAGATTCACTTGTTTGTACACTCGGACAAACTGTGCACTGCAACGCTTGAGCTTATCACTGGAACACTTTGTCTGCAACGCTTGAGCTTATCACTGCAACGCTTGAGCTTATCACTGGAACACTTTGTCGGGATTGTGAAGGGGAAACCGCGGGCCCCATGGACACTGTCAGATTTCGTGCAGCGTAGCATCGACTTTGTCGGGCTCACCTTTATTCAATACATAAGGTGTACCGTACACTCCAGAAAGCGGTTTCATTTTAGTATTCCGTCGAGTGTATTACAATAGCTTTGCTTCTATCCATATTATGAATTCAGTGTTGCCATTTTGAGTCGCAATTCTGCAAGGAGCGTTGTCCATAATGTCGAGATGAGCTCCTGCTTTCCACAACAATTCCGCAATCTTAACGTCTCCATCCTCAGCTGCTGATATCAGCGGTGCTCCACACCGTTCGTTGGGATCGCTACCAGCTATCAGCAACAATTGTACAACATGGATTTGTTTACATTGCACAGCATAGGTCAGTGGAGAGTCTTCTTTACTAATAATACCAACACCTTGTAACAAGAGTCTTCTCAAAGCCTCGATATCACCTTGTTCAATGCATTGCAACACTGTGTGTGACATTATACCAGATTGGGACATTATACCAGATTGCGACATTGTACCAGATTGCGACATTATACCATAGCCATTATAATTCTGCCGTAATTATAGACGCGAATGGGTGTTGCATGAGATTGCACTCAAGCGTCAGGCAGGGAGGGAGAAAGTTGGTTGGTTGTCTGTGCAAGAGGGGAGGAGGGAGCAAGACGCCGACGTCAGGAGAACAAGAGACACATTAAAGCGTGTCCCGATTTATTTGAGAATTGTGAAACCCACATCTTCATTGAAATGACCATTGTTCCAAATCTTGATGTATTAGCAATTAAAGCATTACCAACTAGAATTTGGGATTTATTAGACACACACGTACAACAATGCATTTATCTGACAAGATTTTGTCGTGCAATTGCTTGCTTGCAACGTATAATAATTTGCCGTGCACGTAGGCGGAGGGCATCATTTCTCCAAATGATAGAGGACCAAGCAACTAGTCATTGGACGTTGGCCCCTGAAGGAACCGAAGTGCATGCAACTGCAGAGGCATGGAAGCTCCTCTCCCATGGAGACCACATCGTCGTGATGGTTGGAGGTTGGCGCCATGGATATGCGCACCATGGCATTGTGCTCAGGGAGTCCCGTCTGGACCAAGACCCAGATATCGCCCACTTCACTTCACCCTCAGGAGACAGACGCATGCGCGATACCTACATCAATTTTCTCGCACGCCACACAACGTACGGAATTGTTCAATATACTTCTCCAACTGACTTTGCTGACGAGCTTGTCCATCGTAAGCGTGCTGCCAACATAGCAAAGCTCATGGTGGAAACTCCAAGTATGGCTCTGCGCAAGTATGACTTGATTCACTGGAATTGTGAGTGTTTCGCATGGATTTGCAAGACAGGTGGCTTGAAGCACAACTCAGAATAGGTGTACCGAGTGTTGCGAGACATTTGTGATGATATCCAAAAGGGCGACAAGTCCTTCTTGCTTCGAACGGCTTCTAGGTCATCTGGGTGCACAATATCATAAAGTTGTTCTCAAATAATTTTGGGACACTCTGTATAATTTGAATAATATCCCATGAAACCAGATACAGGTCCGTGGTTCACTACAAATATTTTTTGAGGAGTCTGAGGAAAGTTTGTAAGGTGTGTCCCGCTTTATTTGAAACGCGGATGAGGCAACGAGGACCCCGCGCGCCAAATAGACTACGTTTCGAAAAAAAATGAAACGATTTTCTCCAGCACAACAACAACAACACACGTAATCGCCAAATTCACTCACTGAAATACCCGAAATGTCTGGATCCACAACAACCTCTGACGCCCGCTGCATTTGCGCCGGGACCAAGAAGGACGGTTCCCCATGTTCCCGGATCCTAACTAACGGACGTAAATACTGCCACGACCACGTCAAGGAGGACTCCTTCAAGGAGGAGTCCAATGCGTCTGAAGAGCCGATGACTGCTACAGTCGAAGACTACGATGCGCTCCTGCTCGAGCTCGAGAACTGTCGGATCAAGAATCAGACACTTATCAAGCATAACGATGAGCTAAAGCTCATCTCCGAGACTACCAGGCATGAGAATATCCTGCTGAAGAATCAGCTAGTTCCAGAGTTGTCCCCGTACCACTTTGGACACGAACTGCTCACCAGCCTCAATCTGCCATTCTGCAATACGAAGTGCTGCATCGTCCTGCTCGGTTCGTCCGGACCTAGACAGTGCAAAAACAATCGCCATGCCACTGGCCTGCTGCGCACCACGCACGCGTCACCAAAGCATATAGCAGAAAAGGTCAACAAGGCCTACGCTACACGCTGTGTCGAGAGACACGCGAAGGTCATCAGCGCATATCAGACACAGTCTGAGTGCGTAGCCACGTACAACTCTGCGTGCGAGGACAAGTACAACTGTGCGGCTGCTGCTCCGGCGCCGTCGTTGTTCTCATCATAGTTCGTTCGTTCGTTCGTGCATGCATACATACATACATACATACATACATACATACATACATACATACATACATACATGCACAAGCGAACCAATACTTTTTTTTCTGCTTAACAAACCTGTGTGTTTTTTGGGATGGTGGAGCGCGCCTCTTAAAAATCACGCTGCTTTGGAGTCCCGCATCATTATTTCTTTCTTGGACACGCATCATTGAT
The DNA here is from genome assembly GCA_013435795.1 of Chlamydomonas sp. ICE-L. Classification (NCBI taxonomy): domain Eukaryota; kingdom Viridiplantae; phylum Chlorophyta; class Chlorophyceae; order Chlamydomonadales; family Chlamydomonadaceae; genus Chlamydomonas; species Chlamydomonas sp. ICE-L. Next base: position 15,331 of record JACBWV010000630.1, on the reverse strand, counting down.
CGTGAACAAAACTATTTATTTCCAAATTGGAGAATGCCATTTGACTTCCGTTTACAATGGCTTCTTGGACACGTTGTATATATTACAAACCTTCCTCAGACTCCTAAAAAAATATTTGTAGTGAACCACGGACCTGTATCTGGTTTCAGGGGATATCATTCAAATTATACAGAGTGTCCCAAAATTATTTGAGAACAACTCTATGTTTTGGTTGCGCAAGTTGTACATAGAGAAATATGTGTGATTCAATATTAACCCCCGCAGATGCAGAGACAAAAGCGTGCCTTGCTGGTCAGCCCCAGTTACGCCACGCCTGGGTTGGATATCAGGACTCGATACGTGATGGAGAAAGCAGGAGTGCTCCCCAGTGACCTGGGCAAGTATAGCACTGAGGGTTTTGCGCGCGACGCAGCAGTGCTACGCCGCCAGTTAGGGCTGGGTTTCAGTTTTGAAACACTGGAGGGCGAGGTGTTGTCCAGCACTGTATTGGACCACCTGAAGTGGTTGTTGTCCCACGACACAGAAGTGGCTGTGTTGTTGTTCTGCGGCCATGGCATGTGGCAGGGGTCGCCGCAGCACGGTAGTCTCGTGTGTTCATTCAAGCAGCTGGTCACAGCTGATGCAATTGAGTGCGTGGCGGCGAAGTTCAAAGGCACATTTGTGAGGTTGCTGAACATGTGCGAGGCTGAGGGGGAGTCTATGTGTCAGGATGGGCAAGGTACCAGGGACGCAGTAAGGCTGCGAGGTGCTCAGATGCAAGGGGGGGCAGGCGCGCCAAGCACCTACTACGGCATGACAGTGGCAGCCACGCAGCAGTTTGGCAAGACCACTGGTAACAGCCGGGGCAGCAAGTTCGGTGTCGCACTGGGGCGCATGTTTGATCAGGAGGTGCTGGTGACGTACGATGGGTTCGAGACGGCATTGGACAAGTATTGGAGTGGGGCGCAAGTACGGATGACGCACGCTTTCCGGGGTGTGTTCGGGACGCCCGCTCTCCCGGTGGGTTCTTGTTGCATCACTAATGATGATGCGGGTTCTGAGTCTGAGTCTGAGATGGAGTTCTGAGTCTGAGTCTGAGTCTGAGGTGGAGATTGTGTGGGGAACGTTTTGACACCATCTGTGCTACTGCCAAAATAAAACGGGGGGCTAATGTTTTCATTTCGGCAGTGAAACACCTAGAGTTTTTTTTGATTTAGTGTACTGTATGTGCTGCCATCTTGACGCACACACATGTGTACATGGACATGCATGGCTTCATGATTGCTCAAGTCAAGGGAACGCGCACCTTCACAGACAATGGGAATACAATTACAGTCGGAGACGCAATTTGCTAGCATGTTCTACCGGAAGTAGTGTGGCGTAACACATATCGTTCGGCTATCATCAGGCAAGCATGTACAAACCTTAGCCTCTCGATGCGACGCTCATATGCCGCTCTTGCAGCCGGGTGTTGTGCAAGCAAAGCATCTAGTTCAGCGTCGCCATCCATGACCTGCAATAAAGAACATGAATGGATACTTTTTATACCCCCATGCAGTCAAAGCCATCAAAAAATCCGCTATCGAGCCTCCGGCATTCTTCAGTATTTATTTTTTGTTGAAATAATTGTTGTTCCCGAGATGGAGAGTCTTTTCAGAGGTGTTCATGTGAACACGTTTAAAATAGGGATTGATGTGCCCACATCTCTTCGTGACTGGATTCTGGAATCGTAACCACCGCGCATGTACCTGAGCAGTGTCGCCTCTGCATCCACGCACGCTTGTGCATCTCGAACATGGATGGCAAAACGCACACTATAACGTCTGTCGCCGCCTCATACCGTTTATTGGGAGGTTTCATTTTACTGTTCCACTGACTGTAGGGTTGCATGCATTTCTGTATTTCGCAGGGTGGCGTGACCGAGCGTAGACATGCCCACGAAGCAGGCATTTGCCGGCGGCATTCTGGTGCGTTTCAGGACGGGTGATCAACCCTCTTACAGGTCCGTGGTTCACTACAAATATTTTTTGAGGATCCCCCAACGTCGCAGAACATGCTGACTCTTGCATATTTTTTGCAGGGGACTGGAGACTTGTTTGAGCCGGTGGCCGGGCTAAATGACCCCGGTGTCATGCGTTCCTTTCACAATGCGCTCCGCCATATCCGGGCTCACTTAATGGCTGCAGCTGCTGCTGCTCTGCCGGGAGGCAGTCAGGACGATCTGTGCTACAACTTTCATACCGGCACAGCGTTGCTTGTAGCCTTGTTGGATGGAATTGCAGTATACGTTGAGAAGAAGATGCAGGAACCTCCTGCTGACGGCGATGTGTATTGGGATCGGGACAGGACATTCCTGGATCCCATGTTTGCCGAGCTGCGGGCTATCAAGGAGCGCACAACAGAGTACATTATCAAAGGGGGCGTGACGGCAAACACTCTCCGCAATTTTGCCAAACACTACATTCCATGGCTGAGACTGTCTGACAACACGTATGGACACTGGGACATCAGCTTCCCGGTGAATGCCACCACGAGAACCGGCCCCGTCCTGAGGGGTTTGCTTTTCCCTTTGTTCAATGGCGCATGTGACGCCTGTGATGCGCTTGGCCGGATGCTCAACCAGGCGCCAGAAGCTATTGAGAGGCTATAGTGTGTTCTGATGGGATATGACGGAGCTGACTCACATACACCATTCACTGTAACACTTCGGCTTCTCACTGTAACGCTTGGGATTCTCACTGTACACACCACCACCCAATGACAACAGAGACAAAATGGTTTAAACGGTGGTGGAAACAGGTGTGTGCTTGGAGAGGAGATTGTTTACACACATGCCACGGCGGCTTGCCCATCTTCCATTCTCGCACACGCCACGGCGGCTTTCTCCTCCACATGCCACGGCGGCTTTTGCATTATCCTTGTCCACTCGTCATCGAATATTTGGCGGAGCAGGACGGTGTGCAAGCGTTCCTCGCCGAGAACTGCGAGTTTGAGGAAGATTTCAGGGAGTCGAGCGTTGCCTTGTTCCACAAGTATCTCGAGGAAAGCGGGGACAGTAACGATGTGTCTGCTCACACGCACCGCCGCGGATGATACATGGGGTGCCAAGACACCACACACAGAGTCAAAGGGGATGAAGACAGTCAAGTGGTCTCTCCTCAAGCAGACGTCTGCTTGACACTATCTTGAGTTTTTGAGGGGGGGAGGGCGGGCACCGCGGAGCGGGGCAGAGGCATTCAGCTGCTGACGCACTGTATGATCCCATGCATGGGGCGACTAGATCTGCATGGCCGAATTCTGATTTGTTAGACGCATCGCATGTGTCGCTGTGCTGTTCGACATTGAGAGATTCGCTCGCGTGCGTGGCTGCAATCTGTATAAAAAGTATCCATTCATGTTCTTTATTGCAGGTCATGGATGGCGACGCTGAACTAGATGCTTTACTTGCACAACACCCGGCTGCAGTCAATGTTATCAATGTTATCTAATGCATATTGGTGTTGTGCGCGCATGACTGTGATTTATTTATATCCCCCCCAAGACTATTACCACAAGATGAAGCGTGCATTGCTAGTCTCACCCAGCTACGCCTTGAACCTGGAGTCGCGCCTCACGCGAGTCCTAGAGGAGGCGGCTCTGCTCCCCCGCGACCTCCGTACGTACAGCACGGCGGGTTTTGCAACGGATGTTGAGCGGTTTAAGGAGTCGCTGGGAGAAGGATTCAGCTGCAACGTTCTGGGAGGCACTTCCGAGGTTCCAAAACGGGACCTGAGAGCCGCCATACAGCATCTCCTGCAGCCCGGCACGGATGTCGCAGTTCTGCTATTCTGTGGCCATGGGACGTGGAGTGGTTCAACGCAACATGGTGCCCTTGTCTGTTCTTTTGGGCAGCAGATTACAGCACAGGAGATCGAGGACATCGTAGCACAGCAAGGGTTCACCGGCACGTTTGTTTGTGTGCTGAACATGTGCGAGGAAGAGGGATACCCCAGCAACAACGAGGCAACCAGCCTGACATTTTACGAGTCCAGAGCCAAGGCTAAGGGAGAGTGGGAATATTCTCAGCAACACGCATATAGCAGTATTGCAGAAGCATCAATTCCCTATTCGATTGCTGACTACAATGGTGTCATTATTGCCGCGTCCACCATGTTTGGAATGGCCCGGGGCGGAGCGGGAGGCAGCGAGTTCATGGACGCGTGGGTGGCAGTGGGACAGCTTACGACTTACCACAAACTGGGAAAAGTGCTCAAGGAGCATTGCCCCAACGTACGCGTGACCATGCAGAACATGAACAGCATGGACGGTGTATTTGGTCATCCTGCAAAGGAGGTGTGTGTGCATGCAATGAGCAATGACAATATGTCCCTAGCTATATGTTTTGGATGTGCACGTCAGTATTGTGAATGCTGCTGATTGCAGGTGCCATTGGACGCAGCCATGAAGAACAGAAGCCAGTGATGCGAGACCAAGTGTGGTACCCGACATCCAAGGGGAGCTTGATGTAAACAATCGCCTCTCTCTCAAACCACACCACAGGCCTGACGACCACCATGCATGCATTCCAACACGGTCATGCAACATCATGCCACCAGCCATGCAGTGCGTGCAAGCACTAATGCGGTCAACAAGGATTTGCAATCATCAGACAAACATCATCATGTCGCTCGGTAGCTTTGCAAATTGAGCAATACCCCAGTCAACCATGATATTGTGACCATCCAGAGTGACCACACTGGCAACATAGTGGACGTATCCCTTGCAAGGGCCCGGGTGTTGCGTATCATACTGAGTCCAAACGCAACTGCCCTCTGTCAGCCTGTACAATTTAGCACCATCTGGGACGGTTCTGTCTTTGACAGGAGCAGTGCCGTTGATGCCTGGAGCCAATGATAGGGTAGGGCCCGACGGAGAGTACATTACAACAGTGACCATTATCGCACGCATCAGCCCATGGATCTTTGAGAATAATTCTTCAGCAGCCCTAGCAGCAAACTGGCAGTCGCCCCCGAAAGGCCCGACTAGTCCTTCTCCACGATTGTTTACCTCGTAATCGGCAACTATCTCAGCCATGCTCATGCTGGAGGACGAGCCCATGTTCCTGCGCATGGCAAGCAGCGCGGTGCAAGCATCAGTGTTATGTACAAGGATATCTATCATCCCAAGATGACGACGGTATGCCAACCTGATAGATGACTTCATCTCAAAAATGTCCAACTTGATGTCAGACACTGCATGCTCAAGTTTAGAGAGCTGCTGCAGCATGGACGTGGCCCATGCAGGGGGGGGGGCTCCTGGTCGTCGATTGCCATGTCCTGCTTGGAATCTACACGACAAAGGGTTTGCCCGTTGTTTGGCCGGACGGAGTGTAGGTTTTGCGAGGCAGTTTTCATCACATCACCCATTCTGTATGTAAACCAACACGATGCAGCTTTATGCATCCTCATGCCCCTCAGCATGTCCTAGAGTCGGTCGCTTACCAATATCGGGGGACTCACCTTCGACCAGATTGGTGCGCGCTGGTCCTCGAATTCTTCGTGAATGTGAATAAATGTCTGCGCAGCAAAAATGACCCGTCCAGCAAAGAAACCTCCTTGCATGACGCATTACACATCAACAAAGACCCCGTGTTCTTTTGGTCCACGTTACTGGGGAAGGTCCAGGAAGGGCCACGGTACCGCGGCTGGTCCTTCAATGGACACTCTCGAAAGTACCGACAAAATAACGATACGGAGTCTTCAGGATGGAGAGCCGGGATCTAAAAAAGAACCACGATATTCTCGTTAACATCCTGCAATTTGTTGATTCAAAATCGTATTGGTGTTCCACTGCCCCGTGGGTTGCTACACCGTAAGGTGTGTGTGCCGTACACGAGGCGGTTTAATTTTAGTATTCCGTCGACTGTATCAACAGAATTGAGCCTCGAGTGCAGTTTATGGCTCACACCCGAAAGCATCGATGGGGATTGCCTCTTCATCTTGGATGCGCCACTCCTCAAGCCCCATGCGGTTCAATGAGAAAACACATATTCTGGCCAAACTACATAGAGATTCAAACTGTAACATTATTGACCGGTCTATGCATGTTATGGACCAAGACTGGGCCTCCAAGTTTGTCCAAGATATTACGTCAACTTCCAACGCCATTACACTAAGGCTTCCATTTGCACATGAAATGCTTATAATCCACTTAGAGGTAGATAATCAGCAACGGTTCCACACACACATTGCAATTCAAACCTTGGTCAACGAAGAGCCACGTGCTTTTTTGTATGGATTCAACAGATACCCTGATGGGGAAGTGATTGGACCATTCTACAGGGACTAAGTTGTAACCATCTACAGTCGGCGGAACAGTAAAATGACCTGAGACACTCTGAGAGCCAACAAAAAGGCTGCAGGACTGCCGCTTGATTCGATTATTCAGATTGGTGAAGGAATCAGGTGGTCAAAATCCACAGTAGTGCACTCACTCACTCACGAATCACAAACAAAAGTGGGATGATGGATGGGATGTGTAAAGAGCGCATCCTCACACACGCACGCATGCACGCACGCAAACGGAGGGGGGAATTCACACGGTACATTACAGTACATACAGGCAGGACCATTTTTTATCGTCTCTAAGAAATGTAGCAAAAAAAAGAGTATCTAAATAACTGAGTATCTATATAACTAAAGCTGCTGGCTGAGGGACAGGGAGCGAAGCTCAACTGCAAGCTCGTCAAGCGTAGCTCGCTTGGTGGCGAGGTACGCCTCACGCTTGGCGGGAGTCTGTTTCATGCACGCTAGGTGCGCGCACTTGCCAGTGGTGAAGGTCCCACCATTGGGGTTGCTTAAGAGCACCTGTTTTCTACCACACGGGTTGCCGTGAATGGTGACAGCAGTGCAGCCCAGGGTGGGGGAATACCCCACGATGGTAAATGCACCTATATTGGAGCCAACAGGAAGCTTGTTCTTTAGAACGGACCCGCGACCAACACGACCGGAGGCCAAGGAGGAGGACAGGGAGCACGTTGAGAACGAGCCAGCAGGAGAAGCGGGAGCAGCAGCAGAAGCAGCAGGAGTAGCAGCAGGAGTAGCAGCAGGAGTAGCAGCAGGAACAGCAGCAGGAACAGCAGCAGGAGCAGGAGCAGGAGCCACAGAGGGTGACACAGAGCATGAACCATTGGCGCGGCGCTTTTTACCACTACTGCCGGACCCCGTGCCAACGTACTCGGTGGATTCGTCGTCCTCTGGGAGGGCAAGGGCACTGGCGAGGGCAAGCAAGGAGGAAGCAGCAGAAGCAGAAGCAGAAGCGACAGCATTCGCAGCAGCGACGGCAACAGGGAGAAGCATTAGTTGTAAAGGCACTTTCTCCGCGTCGGGGGAATCTTCGAGAAACTTAGCGTGTGCCATCTTCATTGCGCCGACAGAGTCGGCGAGGCAATCAGGAACGCTGGTCAGGGATATGACTGCGTTGCAGATGCTCTTCAACTGAGCGACGGTGGGGATTTTGGATATCTTAGTTCGATCCTTCTTCTGAACGGCTTCGAAGATATTGGTAGTATCGACGAACGCAGTGATTTGGGCAGCAGACATGTAAGACATGACGACGGGAAAGAGATATTGGGTGGTTTATCAAAGGTTGTTGTTGGTGTTGTTGTTGTTGTTGGTTTTTAAATGAGGAAAATGTGCGTCAATTTTTTTTTTAGCATGGAAAGAAACGGATGACGAAATTCAGAAAGAGGCGATCGCTTAAGTGCGGATGGCTGGTCCTCTCGAAAGTACAGACATCTTGCAATTTGTTGATTCAAAATCGTATTGGTGTATTAAGTCATATCTAGCCATACACAAATACGCCTCAAGCAGAAGTAGCCTAGTGATCGTAGGCGCGGAACAAGCGACGTACCACAGTTCACATCAACCAGAAGACACCACACTACTGGATGGAGCAAACACACGCACGCACGTGAATGTGGTAGTGGCTGCGGTAGACCCGGGTGTTACTGATATCGTGACTGTAACAGGACTCGACGGAGGTACCAGGTCGTACAGCTCGGTGCAATATTATGGCAAGGGTCTGATCTTCAAGTCTCAGCGTCAAACTGACGTTTGGAACCTCAAGACGGCTGACATCGTCGGTGATATCATTCCAGGTAGAGACTCTTCGAGATCTGAACAGATTGGTGCGTATGCCAGGTTCTACACGGGTGCCGCCCCAATTCTTCTTGCCCATCGTGCTTCGATGGGGTACAGAAACCTCCGCTTTCGCAGGTACTGCAAAAAACAGAAACTCATTGTTGAGATTGCTGACTTCGTAGCTCCGAGGGAGAAGAGCGCGAAGGTACTCGTCGTTTTTGGTGATTGGAAAGGTCTGGGGGCGACGCCAATCTCTAGGCGGACTTGTGGCCCTCTCCAAGCTATTCGTTTCGAGCTTCGTAGCCGAGGAAACGTCATCATGGAGGACGTCGATGAGTTCAGAACATCTCAACGATGCAGCTGCTGTGAGAACCGCCTTTGCAACATGGTGGCACTCACTCATCGTAAGAAGCAAGACGGTACTGGTTGGGAATGTACAGAAGGACGCAATCGGATTCACAAGATTCTCCACTGCAAAAGCAGTCAAAGCGGAGCGCCACGCCAACAGAGCGGTGGTAGGCTCCACTGCGGGAAGACTTGGGACCGCGATGTGAACGCTTCCAGGAACATCCTGATGCTTACACTCCACCAAGTCTTTGGGAGAGAGCGACCTCTCGCGTTTCGCCGAGACGCGCCGAGAAGTTCCTCTAGAACCCCACCACCCCCTAATACTGATAGACGGTTGAACGGTTTACCAAAGAGGCTACTCGGAATATCTTCGAGAACCTCTTCAACCTGCTGCACCCCCCAACGTTTCCCAACAGCAACGATCTGCAGTCTGGATGATTATAAGGTGTGTCCCACTTTATTTGAGAACTACTGTATAACAGAAGAAGAGGAGAATACATGGAAACGGAAAACAAAAACAAGATGAAACCTACAAAGACATTGACCGTATCTTTACCTATTGGGTTTCACATGGGACTCGAAGAATGGATAGATTCGCAAACACAACACAGGGACGAGGCAATATACGCACTGCTCGCACACGGGCTACACGCAGTGCGGACGATACCAAAAATATTATTAAAAAAAAAAAAGGATTATGAGGGTCGTCGTTCAGGCAGATCGTCGGATACTGATGATGATCCAAATGACATAAGTGAGGCGACGCACATCCAGGCGAGCGCATACAGAGGAACACGGTATGCAGCCTTCTTTGATAAGGATATCGGATCGATGAGAGTGGTGTCAAGGTAGCCGACACATACATCTAGGGACATTTGATATTGGGACACCTTCTATTTTGGGGATTCTGAAAAGTTGACCAATTCAAGATTTGTAACCGATCTTGTCAAGACCGACCGACCGACCGACCGATCTTGTCAAGACAGACAGAACCGACCACTATCATCACGACGGAACCTGTGTCGAGTCACAGAGTGACCTCGCGCATCATGGCGGCACCTGTCGAGTCGAGTCACATCACACGGTGACCTCTCGCATCACGGCGGCACCTGTGTCAATACCTCGATACAGTAAGATATCACTCACAGATGACGGAAAACCCGGTAAAGTAATCGCAAACGGTGATCACATGTCAAGCAGAGGTCTGCTAGACAATAGATCTCGTATGTCGATAGGGGAATCGCAAAGGATACAGGCTGGTGTAATCGCAAAGGATACAGGCTGGTGTAATCGCAAAGGATATAGGCTGGTGTAAAGAATCGATTGTTTACACTCGTGGTTCGAGGGTGCGTGGAAACACGTGTCGTCTCAAGCAGACTGTTATTGTCGGATTTGCGTAAACCACCAGCTTAGTGTGGCCCATCTATTTTGATGGTGACGTGCTCAAATGCACTCTCAAATTTACTATTAAAGTATGGAAGATCACATTGTGGAGGCGGGTCAAGTAATTGGATGGTGTACACGGGTTGCGTACCAAAATCTGCGTGAGGGCCTGCAATGACTTGTAAGCTCGCCCCACAGAGTGGTATGTGTTGTTGCGCAACTCGATAACATGAACCTAGCTTTATAGCTGCTACAAGTACAGAGGAGACGATTTGTAATGATGCTGTAGCAAACATAATATTCAATAGCAGCCGAAAATATTTGCATGTGTGGAACGCAGGGCATACAGAAAATCCGTTCATAACATGCAAGGAACTGGATTTTGCGTGGTTTACACTCGTTTTTCGAAGCGCACACGAAACACTTGTCGTCGACACAGAAGATGATACATACATGATCGATCATGTCGGCAGTCGTGCGGATTGCGGGGATCACGTGACTTGTGCATACTCATTCTCACACGGAGGATTAAAGCAGACTCAATGTGTGTGTCATGCGGGAGTCAAAAGGAACGCGGTGGCGCACTCGTTTTATGTCGACCTCGATTTTGTCAACTGTCACCCCACGCTATTCTCGCAACGCCTCGATCAGTACTGTGGAAACCGGACGGAGGTCCTAGGCGACATCGATGCGGACGCGGCGCAGGGGAAGACGGTTGTTCTATCCGTCAGGTGGATGCATACCGGGAGCATGCAGCATGTCCACCCTTGCATGTGCAATCGCAAGTGGCACAAATGTGTAAAGTCCAGGTTGACAGAGAAGGATGCATAGGGGATCCTTGTCTATGTACCAGCATGAGACATTCAACATTTCCCCCCAATGCTGCAACATTGCTCAGCCCCATAAGCACATCCTTCTCCACATGTTCATGTTCATGAATATGCATAGCATGGGCTGCTCCGCACTGATCAAACAAGAATGAAAGACAAGCCATTTGCCCACATGCAGCTGCATGAAGGGCAACCCGGTATGAATTGATGAAACATTGTCCATGATGCCATGCATTGACGAGACACTCTAATTTACCATGAAGTGCTGCTACATTCGCAATCAGCTCCCATTTGCTCGCATCGATGTCACACCAGTCGCACGACTTGGGATCATGATCAAGCAAGAAAGATGAATGACAACACCTGCATGTGCCTGTCATGTGACTCATGTATTCAAAGCGTTATTTTTTCATTATGACTGTCTCAACTCATCAATCCTTATGCAGGCAAATTTTCCTGATGCAACAATTCATGCCTCCAAGTTGGCAGCTGGAGACCGGTGCATTATGTGCAAGAGGCTGTCTCATGACATGAATGGAATTGCGGTTAATCTGATCCCTTGAGGGGACAACAAATTCCATTTGGAAGTGTACTGGTTGACATAAGTGAGGCGGCGCACATCCAGGCGAGCGCCGACAGCGGACCACGGTCTGCAGCCTTTGTATCTGTAGACAAGCAACGTAGCATAGATAGATAGATAGACGGATAGACAGACAGATAGACAGATATACAGATAGACGGATAGACAGACAGATAGACAGATATACAGATAGACGGTATCAAGCATACTCCTGCTCGACAACTCTATGGGGATTATTAGGAAGGGGGGGGGGGTCGCGGGGAACAGCGGAACGGGGCAGAGGGATTCAGTTGCAGATTGTATTCAACAAGCGGCGGAGCCCCTTTCACCTCTTCCCCCATCGGGGGCGACCGGAGGGGAGCCCCCACGGGAAGTCCGCGAGGAACCGAGCGGGTGGGAAAACGGAGGGGAGCCCACAGTTCACATGCATGCAGCAGACAATACGATGTATGTATGTATGTAGCCGGTCTCTACATATGGACTGTGACTAACATGCGGAAAGCGTGGGAGAAGAATGGGGTAGGGGTGGTGTCGCAAGACGGATTGAGAAGAGCACACGACTCTAGAATCCACTTCTGAACAAAATATCGATTCTTGATACTGTTTTCAAGGCAGTCATTTCCGTGGAAAACGTTCCAGCGTGCATCGCACTCAAGGTGGCGTACGAGAAGTTCCGTCAAACTCCCCCCAGGGCGAAAAAAGAACCTCTCCAAGTGATGCTTCTCCCGGTTGCCGTCGCTGCTGCTTCTGACACCATCAGAATGTAGTGCCCAACGCCCCCCATACTTTTTCATGATTGCGCTGTCAAGCTCGGTAGGAACCAAGTTACCCAAGAACCAGCCTTGCGATTGCGAGAGCACTTTTATAATGGCGTTGCAAAATAGAATGGTGTTGCAAAACTCAGGACCGATCAAATTATCAGACCTCGCTGCACAGTTCGGTCAAACGGCCGCAGCGGGACAGAATCTGAAGCTATCAGAATACCGCAGAGGCGGAGCATACGGCGTGCTTGCGGCGGTGGGAGCAAATGCTGCCGCACCCAACGTGCCATCTAATAATTACAACATCAAGATGAGCGATTTCTATGGCGCTTACAAGATCAAAACACCGGTACTCAACACGATCCCCACGCTGACCGGCACGAACACGTCAGCGAATGTTACGTTTTTCATGCGAGCACTACCTTCTTAGCATCGGCCAACTATGCACCGTACATGGACGAGACGGGCACTGATATTGTTGGACAGTGTGGCCTAGACCCAGTTGTGCCATATCGTTGCTACCGTAAACGAACACTCGCCATTGCGTAATAGGCTGAGTGGTCGGCGCCGCGCCTGTGAAGAGATAGGCGGATTCGGATGATTTGGTCAATGTTTAGGGTAGACAGGGGGAATGACGTAATGGCCAGCAATTCCAGAGTATCCGTCGAGTTCATTCCGCCGCTACTGAATCCTCTGTCCCTCTGTATATATTGGCAGTTTCGGAGATGCGCAAGTTGCCCCTGAGAAGGATATCGCCATGCTATCGAGGGACCCGATGCCGTACGTCTGATTGGAAGCTGAGACGGCACTATCGTATGCTGATTTGACCGCTGCAGAACTGGCTGCGACATTGCACTTGTGAAGTGACAATACTTGAGATGGCCGTTCCTCCGAGTGTGTTAATGTGCAGATGTTCCATAGATATCTGTTGCATACGTTTTGCGAACTTCTTTGTTGCTGTCCTAATTCTGAGACATTGTCGTGAGAGGCACATATTTGGAAGTGTTGTGATTTGCGTATTGGCTTGTAATTGGAGATGATGCAATGAGCGTTAGTATATGCTCTGCAGCAAATCCTACGACATTACTTGATGCATTGAACATTCCTGTGTCTGTATCTTGTTCAAATGACTCGATGGTGCTTCTTTACACCACTGGTCGCGATTGCACTCCTTTAATGGGTGCATTATCGCTATGTAGATGTTTGATGTCAACTGATGTCAACTGTGATTTCGCATAGATTTCAGACAATCGGATCATTTTTATATAGGGGCATCTGTAATCGGTAATCAGAAAAACAATACATGGAAGCTGACACGCGGTTGCCTACAGTCGGCGGAACAGTAAAATGAAACCATATCAGATGAAATAAATGTACAACATCGCCGTTAGAAAATGGCGTTAAGAAATGTCACTGGACTTTTGGGTGTGTTAAAAACTTCTGTGTTGACGAACATCAGTCGTGTGTGAAGATGAATGAATGGACTAACGGGGGGGCTTCCTGAGAAAGTGCGTCAAGTGCTCTTGGGTGGCCTCGCGCGCCTCAATCATATCCGTACACGCGAGTCAGCAGCTCAATTCCACTGTCCCGCTCCGCGGACCCCGGTCACCCCTAGAATTCCCATAGTGTTTGTCAACAAAGTCTGCTTGCGACGACACATGTTCCCAACACGTGTGTAAACAAGTCAGAGCTTCATGACCCCTTTAAATCTGAGTGAGTTTAAATAGATACTTGTTTTAAGTGCATTTATGTTTTACCTGCAAATTCTAAGAAAGTGCAGATCAGTTGAATGTTAGTGGAGAGTGTGATGCATGCTTATGAAAGAGTAAGATAAACACCGGTCAACAAACTTCTCACCTCACTCACTCAACACCCCACCATACGAGTATGTTGTTCCTGGGTTTGTTTGAGGTCTTTGTTATTACTTGTGGCGACACCAACGCCAAGAATGGAAATTTCATCTGTATAAATTCAAATACTTGTACTGTGTAAGTAATTATGAATATGTAAAGAGCCATCGCCGTAACAGATGTGATCGTCACTGAGTTATTCATAGTCCGGAATAGGCATATCCGCGCTATTATAGTTCTGTTATACCCCACCCAGTGTTGGTTTGAAGACCAGGACCGGGTGGATTTCCGTCAAGGTTCCCTGTATCGCGGGCCGCCAAAATACCATCATCTTGAGACACATATACCCGATCTGCAAACTTTGGCGTAATTTAACGAGTTGCTGAAGCACCACTTTCTGACAGATGAATCACTTGTGAAAAATTAGCCCACCGATGCATTGAACACATTAAACGTGTATTGGCGCCATAGTTTGTGGTGTTGGCTTTGTTAAAAAAGAGTCGAAGCTGTTTGTTCCGTCCGTGAACGTCCATTCAATCGTGAATTGTTGCACGTCGTAGGAAGTACATGCCGTACAGCTTTGTGAAAGTGACCGCAAGCTTCTCGTCTGTGTTAAACTGCCCTACACCCGTGATCAGGGTCGTTTTTCTAGTCGTTCGGCTAACGCTCCGACTGTGGGTGTGGCAAACGAGTCCCCCCTAAGAGCTCAATTGATGTTTTAGCTGTGTCGACCACTGGTGACAGTGACGTAATAAAGCGACTCGAAACCCAAACCCTATATCTGTCACATTCAACTGTCAAAGTCAGAGTATTTCCATATCCCGAAGTAACCGTCCCACCAGAGATGAACCAATTACCGTTGGTGTGGTTAAATGACGATGTTCTTGTGCCCAGAGGGAGCTTGTATAGAATATTCCGACGTTGTTGCCCCACCCGTATTATGTAACCGTCAAGTTCTTGTGTGCCCATTGAGCCACCGCTCGATGCGTTTTCCCCGCCAAAGTAACCAGATGTCTGATTTTACCACCGTCGAAATCACCGTAAGGTCCTGCGTGAAATTGAACACGACCCAATCCGCTCCGTCTGCTTGGCCATCACCTTGTATCACCCCCGCACGATTGTACAGTGAGAAAAAATCTGTTCCTTGTTTTGTCCCCCTACATAGTATAGCGTATCGTGCCCCCCAGACCATAAACTATCATTTGTTGTTGGTGGATGTGTTTGCCACCCCCGAATGACTGCAATAGTTGAGGCACTGTGCGCGGACCACCAGGTATGACGGCATACACAAATGCGTTTTATTCACTCCTGGAAACGATGGGATGATTAACCTAGTCGTCGTCAGCGTCATCGTGAACGTCTTGGATACGGGGATCGCGCCCAGGTCCCGTGGCAGTGACCGTGATACTGTTGTTTACGCTCGTGCCTGCCGTCGCCGTGATGACGCCCTTTGATGAGTTTATCGTCACGCCGTTGGGGT
>JACBWV010000675.1:0-26265 GCA_013435795.1 Chlamydomonas sp. ICE-L | reverse complement strand
CTGTTTAGTGAGCTGCCTGCCGTATGCAAACGTCAGCTAGAGCGGTCCAAATGCTATCATGCAGGCCGAATCCTGTACACCTGATGTACTGAAGTCGCTACTCATGCCCATGGAGGGGCGGTAAAGAGGGATCAAGGAAGTGTGGTGTTGAAAAACACCGTTGGTTTGCTGGAACAGCAAGTGCCCAGTAGCAGTTTAAGCGGAGGTGAACTTGGTGACGGCCTTGGTGCCCTCGGACACGGCGTGCTTGGCAAGCTCTCCGGGCAGAACCAGGGCGCCACAGCTGTTGGATCTTGGGGAGGAACAGTGGACTTCTTGTGTAACGAGCAGGGGAAGCGGCCTCTGAGGCTATCTTGTCAAAGATATCGTTGAAAAGGATTGAGGATCCCATTGATTGGAGCTGATTTGCCAGTGTCGGGGTGACCTTGCTTCAGCACCTTGTAGATGTAGGATCTTGTAGGTCTCAGCCTTGGCAAATCCTTCTTGCATTATTCTTGCCCTCGCTGTCTGGAGGGGGCGGCTCTGGCGGGGGTTCTCAAGAGCTGGGGGGCATTGTTGCAAGTTGGGGTTAGGAAAAGGATTTTGCGATGTGTTGGTGTTGTTGATGTTGATTTGTTCATACTTACGCAAGGTTATGTACTTCCTTAGCAAGGCAGGGCCCGCGGCTACAGAGGATGCAGTACATTAAGCCAATGGGGCGCAGGCATGGTCAGATCGGCTGGATCAGCAGGACTGAGGGGGAGTTGGTGGAGTGTATTCGCCCTCGAAAGCGAAGAGAGTGGGCTCTCCATGCAGCTTCTCTTTTTCACCACCAATAAACTACACAATGGCAGGCAGACTGGATGCCGTGGAGGCAAGAAGGCCGTTTCTCGCACTCCAAGTCTGGACTGCAGTCCCTGTGGGGCCGGGTGCCGCTACCTGAAAAAAGGGCAAGTACGCGAGAGCGTCGGCGCTTGTGCCCTGTGTACCTGGCTTGCCGTCCTCGAGTACTGTGCGCTGAGTTCCTGGAACTGGTGGCAACAGCTGCCCGAGGACAACAAGAGACGGATCTCCCCGCCAGGTCAGGGTGAGCATCCGTAACGAGAGAGCTGTCCAAGCTGCTGGGCTCCGTCACCATCGCCAATGGCGGAGTTCTGCCTAACATCCACTCTGTGCTGCTTCCCAAGAAGTCTTCCAAGAAGGAGACGGATTCCGCCTCCTGTGTAATAGACCTAAACTTTCTTCCAAACAACCAAACTTGTTTTTAAACACCACCAAATCCCCAACATGCTCAAAGGATAGGTAATGGCCAGACCAGAATTTTGTCAGGCCCACAAAGTGTATACACCCTGATGTAGTGCTACTAAAGAAATCTGGAACTTTGCACAAGTGTCTGGTGGAGCTAAATTGCGAATTTTTCGCATACAGCAAGTTGTACCTGACATTGGCAAAACATTCTCCAATCCCATCTCATGTCCCCACTCCACCCTAAGTTGAAGTCGGGCTACGCCGGACACCAACCACTCAGTTAAATACGCGGGTAAGGAATATCAACACAAGACCCTATCACAGCTCTGAAAAATCAGGGATATAAAGCGATATACTCAGTTTTACATTGGGTACCACAGGTACCCGGGCAGTGCAGGACGCAGCGTCCTTCGCCGCAGGACGCAACATGGAGGGTCCGTTGCGTCCCGGAGGCAGGTTCGGGATGTTGGTTGCGTCGCAGACGCAGTTTCAGGATGTTGGTTGCGTCTCACCCATCAGTTGAATTGGCCCAACCACCACTCCATTGCTGTGGGCTACGGGTTCTGTTGATATTACCAGGACGCAACCTACCGAATCTGGTGCGTTCCCAGGACTCAACCCCTGGGGTCCGTTGAAGTACCCTGGTGGCATGGTCATGGGAGAGCAGCACCAATGGATATGCCTTTTCAAGCTGTACAATAAGCAACCAACTTTGACCCCCGAATTATTATGTGAGAGGAGATAATGGCCTCCGTCCAAGTGGTTCCGGAGCCAGGTGGGTGGCAGGCTGCTCATCCAACTTTAAGATGTTAGGCATGGGTCCTAGTGTTGAACCATACCATCCTAGAGATCCCTACCCCACCCCCACCCCACCCCACCCCTGTAATACACACAGAATCCAGGGAGTAGTGGGAGGGCTGGAGCCGTGGAGCACACCAAGCGCAACATCAGTTGCGCCATTCCAATGCCTGGCCAGCGGCTCTGGTACACGAGGGATACCCTAACAGATCGTCTAGTAGGTTATCCAGAACTATGGGACGGGACGCGGATCGTCCCGTTGGGATCACGTGGGCCATGATGACTCAGTCCATCTCATAGCAGTATCAATGTCAGAACTACTGGGCTGCGGGAGCATATCAGCTTAATACACTTCAGAGGGTGGACAGAGATGCTTGCAGCGGTCAGACGCGCCAATCTATACAATAATTAATTATCATGAAGGATGACACAGTCTCCGGGAAGCTGGCACAGTACTGTCAGGACCGATAGTTCTAAGGAAGTACATAAGTAGTCACCAAGGCATAAACGATTGAGTGCACCGCAAATTCATGCTGATAGAGCATTGAGGAAATCATGCAAGATGTCCGTCCTCAATGCTCCCCGCAGCCCAGTAGTTCTGAGTACTTCTGATAATCAGGATACGTGTTTCTTAACGAATCTGATTCCAGCCCACCAGTAGGGGAGCTGTCGGGTGTCCGTGTCTTGCTTGGCCCATGACAAGCTACCTGATGTCAACGGGGATAGATGTACGCCATGTTTTATTTACACGGAGGTGTTCGGAAATGTACCCGCTTAATGTAACCATGACTACTGCCTTCCTGTGCCTTTTTCCAAGGTGGGGGGTGTTTGGGTGTTGTGTGTGTGAGGCTTCGCAATTGTGCATCTGGCCGCGCTGTCTTTTTCATTTCAGCCCACAGTTTTGGTGAGTGCTTAAGATGCTGAGTACGGTATATGTAGGGCTGTCAAGCTTTATACCGCCCGGTATTTATTTTACCGTGTACCGTACGATATATCGTACGGTAAAATAAGCAAACCGTACGGTAATTTTTGGGATCCATCGTACGGTAAACACGATATATCGTGTTTACCGTACTATATATCGTGTTTGGTCCAAATCGGCTTTGGCTTGGGCTTGCGACTCGGCAGGTCGGCGGTTCGATTCTCGTCAGAAGCACCTGAGTCTGGGTCAGGGAAGTTATACCGTACGAATATCACGATATATCGTACGGTAATAGACCACGATATTACCCGTGTTTTTTCTATCTCCCTCAGTATTGGTCCATTTGACTTGATTTTAAGTGTATGGACGTGTAAACGGTATTTCCTGTTATATCCCCTTGGTCTTATACTGATTTTCCCCAAAAGGGTATAAAAATACCGTACGGTATCGATACCGTACGGTATATCACGATATATCGTACGGTAATTGAAATACCGTACGGTATTGACAGCCCTAGGTATATGGTTTGCTGAAGTTTTCCGGAGTGTTAAACTGAAGCGACACAGGGAATGGACTGGAGGATTACAAGCAGTCTCATGCGAGATAGATGTCGGGCAGTAGAGCCGACATATGAGGGAGATGGCGGCAGTACATCAGGGTAATGGCGCCGCTGGGTGCAAGCCCTATTGGGCAGAAGCACTACAGCAGGTGCAGCCAGGCGGGAAGCCTGGCGCTCTAGGACACTCTAGCAGGACCGGGAGAACCCGTCAATATATAACAGTTGCCATTGACTGCGGAGGCGTTATGGTTGTCGAAAGCTGTATGTAGGTCAGTTAGCTGTGTTGAGCAGCATCTCTTGTGCTTTTGTTGAGCCCTCATTGCCTTGCTGGATAGCATGTGTGATTTCGTATGAGCAAAGTGGTATTGCTCTGAACTTTACAGACGAGAGGTTCTGGTGTGTTATGTTAGACTCAAGCATGTTTGTGTATCTATCTATCTATGTATCTATACTATTAAGGTCGCCTGGAGGCGCGTCCCGAATGAATGATTAGAATCCTAAATTCAGTGTATTTTAATTAATTGAATTGAATTGTATTTAATGTTGTGATATTTTAATTCGATTTATTCCTTTCCATTTACGGTAATTAAATAAACGTGATTTGAATGCATGTAACTGCTTTAAATTGTATCAATTCTAATAGGATTAAATTTGAACGGTGCCTGGAGGCTTTAAATTAATTGAAGTCCAATGAATCGATTGTTGATTTAGCATTGTTAACTATTAAGTGACGAAAAGAGAGATTTTAGAAGGGTTGTTGAATTTTAAGCAGTATTGAACGTTTGTGTAATGTTATAAAATGCAATGTATGTAGATTGACTTGTTTTTAAAGAATTTGATGCAAGAAAAATGAGTCCAATCAGGTATCTGGTTGATTTACGGAATTTGTACAAGGTATTGCATGTTTCCGCACCAGCCCAGACGTGAACGGTATGTCCCGTCTTCCTGAACGGGTTTTGGCCAGCGGCAGGTGGCGTGGCTTGCCCCTGCCCCCGGCCCTGCCCCACGCACGGCCCTGAGGTGGGGTCCGAGGGCTACTCATAGCACAAGTGCCCTAGGGGATTGTTTCTTCCATTGTGATGCGTACATGTTTGCCTTGGTTTTTTGACGACTATTCTGTTCCCAAACCTATGTATACGCACATGTTTAAGTGGTTCAAATCTGAAATGTTACCTCAATGCACCCTTAAATCAAATTGTTAACCGTTAATTGTAGCTTTTTGGCCCAACCTGAGCTCCTTTTCGTGAATTGCGATGCTCATATTTGCTCTGCTGAGAATTTTCCCGGTATAAATAAGTCTTGTAATTCATCAAAAATATAGAATGTTCAACTTTTTTGATGTTTTTCATAAAACCTGAAAATTTGGTTTGTGACACACTAACTAACTAACGGACGGACATTTTAATGGGGCTAATCTCTCTTCAAATAAAGGGCGCCTGGAGGCGCGTCCCGAATAAAAATGTTTGAAATAATCATGAATTTAATTAAAAATTTAATTCGGATTTAATTGCATAATTGTATTTATTATAATTGAATAAATGTTTACTTAATTAAATGAATTGAATTAATTCATTTATAACACGATTAAATGAATTAATAAAAATATTTTAAATTTATTGGTACTACTTAATTAATTACATAATGAATTAATTTAATTTAATTAATTGTTACTTTACTTTAATTCAGTTAATTAAATTGTATTAATTCATGAATTCATTAATTAATATGTTTTTAATTAATTTGATATAATCAATATTGAATTGTTTGGACTTGAATTGAAAGCATTTAATTGATTTGAGTTGTATTCATTCGAATTCAATATATTTGGATTTAATTGAATTGAATCGATGGATGTAGCTTTGTTTACTGTGAAGTAACGACAATTGACATTTTGTAGGGTTGTTAAATTTGAAGTGGTATTAAAGGTGCCTGGACTGTCTTGTAAATGGCCTTTATTTGCAAGCATCTGATGCACACAAAATGTAACCAATCAGAGGAATGGTTGATTTTGGGGAATTTTGTTCGGTCAGCCGCATACAAGCTTGATGTGGCTTCATTCCCCACATTTATGGCAATTAATTGGGGACCCCCAGGACACGAGCCGCTTGTTACCTAATACAATATCGTATTACGTGATCGCATTGTGATATCCGGTCTGAAATGTGTTATGCCAATTAGGTTGTAGAGTCGGCTGGGCGTGTTCCTGGCGTGCGTAGGATTGAACAAAGAGTCTCGACAGCTTGAACAAGTAGCATCTGAATTATGGTCAAACGGTGGCATTCAAACCAATAAGCAACCAAATCCTTAACACATTAGACGTCACGGGAACGTTTCTAGGTCGTCAGGTCGCAGCACGAAGCACGAACGTGCTCACCTGCAAGCTCTGGACGAAACAGGAACATTACGTGAATTAGAACTAGAAGAACCATAGTTGGTGTGGCTTCATCTCACCCAGCCCAGCCCACGCACGGCCCCACGCACGGCCCCACGCACGGCCCCACGGCTGAGCTGTGGGTGAAATCCGTGCTAATAATAGCTTAAGTGCCCTAGGAGAATGATCCGTTCATTGTGATGCTTGCATGTTTTGCCTCGATTTTTTGACGACAATTCCATTCCCAAACCTATGTATGCGCTCATGATTGGATGGTACGAATTTGAAATAAGAACTAATTTTACCCCAAAATTGTCGCTTTGGGCCCAAAAAGCTCAAACCTTAGCTCCTTTTCTTGAATTGCGATGCTCATATGTGGTCTCGTGAGAATATCTCCGGTATCAATAAGTCTTATAATTGGGATATATTATATAATGTTTTGTTTTTTTGTGATTTGAAGTGAAACCTGAAAAGTAGGTTGTGACGGACACACTCACACACGGACATTTTTGACAGGATAATCCCTCAATCAAAAATTTTGTAATTTGGTGATGCTTGCATGTTTCGCCTCGATTTTTTGACGACAATTCCATTCCCAAATAAAGGGCGCCTGGATGCGCGTCCCGAATGAAAATGTCTTATATTTGGGATATCTTATATAATGTTTCGTTTTTTGGTGATTTAAAGTGAAACCTGAAAAGTAGGTTGTGACGGACACACACACACACACACACACACGGACATTTTTGACAGGCTAATCCCTCAATCAAAAATAAATTTTTCATTCGGGTAACCATGTATGCGCTCATGATTGGATGGTACGAATTTGAAATAAGAACAAATGTTACCCAATAATTGTCGCTTTTGGCCCAAAAAGCTCAAACCTTAGCTCCTTTTCTTGAATTGCGATGCTCATATGTGGTCTCGTGAGAATATCTCCGGTATCAATAAGTCTTATAATTGGGATATCTTATATAAAGTTTCGTTTTTTTGTGATTTGAAGTGAAACCTGAAAAGTAGGTTGTGACGGACACACACATAAGGACATTTTTGACAAGCTAATCCCTCAACCAAAAAAATTGTAATTTGGTGATGCTTGCATGTTTCGCCTCGATTTTTGACGACAATTCCATTCCCAAACCTATGTATGCGCTCATGATTGGATGGTACGAATTTGAAATAAGAACAAATGTTACCCAATAATTGTCGGCTTTTGGGCCCAAAAAGCTCAAACCTTAGCTTCCTTTTCTTGATTGCGATGCTCATATGTGGTCTCCGTGAGAATATCTCCGGTAGCAATAAGTCTTATAATTGGGATAATCTTATATAATGTTTCGTTTTTTTGTGATTTGAAGTGAAACCTGAAAAGTAGGTTGTGACGGACACACACACACACGGACATTTTTGACAGGCTAATCCCTCAATCAAAAATTTGTAATTATTTTCAGTCATTCCATTCCCAAACCTATGTATGCGCTTATGATTGGATGGTACGAATTTGAAATAAGAACAAATGTTACCCAATAATTGTCGTTTTGGGCCCAAAAAGCTCAAACCTTAGCTCCTTTTCTTGAATTGCGATGCTCATATGTGGTCTCGTGAGAATATCTCCGGTATCAATAAGTCTTATAATTGGGATATCTTATATAATGTTTCGTTTTTTTGTGATTTGAAGTGAAACCTGAAAAGTAGGTTGTGACGGACACACACACACACGGACATTTTTGACAGGCTAATCCCTCAATCAAAACATTTGTAATTTGGTGATGCATGCATGTTTCGCCTCGATTTTTTGACGACAATTCCATTCCCAAACCTATGTATGCGCTCATGATTGGATGGTACGAATTTGAAATAAGAACAAATGTTACCCAATAATTGTCGCTTTTGGCCCAAAAAGCTCAAACCTTAGCTCCTTTTCTTGAATTGCGATGCTCATATGTGGTCTCGTGAGAATATCTCCGGTATCAATAGTCTATACATTGGGATATCTTATTATTACTTGTTTCGTTTTTTTTTTTTTGTGATTGAAAGAGGAGAAAAGGAGAAAAAGGGAAACATGAAAAGTAGGTTTGTGTGGTGACGGACCACACACACAACCACACGGGACATTTTTTGACAGGCTAATCCCTCAACAAAAAAAAATTGTAATTGCTTTTCATTCATTCCATTCCCAAACCTATTGTATGCGCTCATGATTGGATGGTTGGTACGAATTTGGAAAATAATAAGAAACAAATGTAAAATAAGAACAAAATGGTTACCCAAAATTGCGCTGTTGGCCAAAAAAAAAAAAAAGCTCATCAAAAAAACCTTAGCTCCTTGGAGGGGAAGGGGGGGAGAGGAGAAGAGGGTAGGGGAGGGAGAGGGGAGGAAGAGAGAAGGGGGGGGGGGGGGGGGATAAAGAAAGGGAGTATAAGTGGGATATTTTCTTAGATTTATTAATGGTTCGTTTTTTTTTGGGGATTTTGAACGTGAGAAACATGAAAAAAAGTGGGTGGGATGTGACTGAAAGGGGGGGAAAGGACAAACCACACACACACACGGGGGACATTTTTGAAACAGGGGCTTAATTCCCTCAATCCAAAAAAAAATCTTTTTTTAATTGGGTGATTGCTTGCATTGTTTCGCCTCGATTTTTGACGACCACTTTCCATTCCCAAAACTATGTATGCGCCATGATTAGGGATGGTTACGAATTGAATGAGAAACAAATCGTTACCACATAATGTCGATTCCTTCCGGACCAAAACCCCCACAGCCCTCAAACCCATTAGCTCCTTTTCTTGAATTGCGATGCTCATATGTGGTCTCGTGAGAATATCTCCGGTAATCATAAGTCTTATAATTGGGATATCTTATATAATGTTTTCGTTTTTTTGTGATTTGAAGTGAAACCTGAAAAGTAGGTTGTGACGACACACACACACACGGACATTTTTGAGAGGATAATCCCTCAATCAAAAAATTGTAATTGGTGATGCTTGCATGTTTCCGCCTCGATTTTTTGACGACAATTCCATCCAAAAACCTATGTATGCGCTCATGATTGGATGGTACGAATTTAAATAAGAAACAAATGTACCCAATAATTGTCGCTTTTGCCCCAAAAGCTCAAACCTTAGCTCCTTTCTTGAATTGCGATGCTCATATGTGGTCTCGTGAGAATATCTCCGGTATCAAATAAGTCTTTATAATTGGGATATCCTTATATAATGTTTCGTTTTTTTTTGTGATTTGAAGTGAAACCTGAAAAGTAGGTTGTGACGGACACACACACACACGGACCATTTTTGACAGGCTAATCCCTCAATCAAAAAATTGTAATTTTTTTCATTCATTCCATTCCCAAACCTATGTATGCGCTCATGATTGGATGGTACGAATTTGAAATAAGAACAAATGTTACCCAATAATTGTCGCTTTTGGCCCAAAAAGCTCAAACCTTAGCTCCTTTTCTTGAATTGCGATGCTCATATGTGGTCTCGTGAGAATATCTCCGGTATCATAGTCTTATAATTGGGATATCTTATATAATGTTTCGTTTTTTTGTGATTGAAGTGAAACCTGAAAAGTAGGTTGTGACGGACACACACACACACGGACATTTTGACAGGCTAATCCCTCAATCAAAAAATTTTGTAATTTTTTTCATTCATTCCATTCCCAAACCTATGTATGCGCTCATGATTGGATGGTACGAATTTGAAATAAGAACAAATGTTACCCATAATGTCGCTTTTGGCCAAAAGCTCAAACCTTAGCTCCTTTTCTTGAATTGCGATGCTCATATGTGGTCTCGTGAGAATATCTCCGGTATCAATAAGTCTTATAATTGGGATATCTTATATAATGTTTCGTTTTTTTGTGATTTGAAGTGAAACCTGAAAAGTAGGTTGTGACGGACACACACACACACGGACATTTTTTGACAGGCTCATCCCTCAATCAAAAATTTGTAATTTTTTTCATTCATTCCATTCCAAACTATGTATGCGCTCATGAATTGGATGGTACGAATTTGAAATAAGAACAAATGTTACCCAATAATTGTCGCTTTTGGCCCAAAAAGCTCAAACCTTAGCTCCTTTTCTTGAATTGCGATGCTCATATGTGGTCTCGTGAGAATATCTCAGTATCAATAAGTCTTATAATTGGGATATCTTATATAATGTTTCGTTTTTTTGTGATTTGAAGTGAAACCTGAAAAAGTAGGTTGTGACGGACACACACACACACGACACTTTTGACAGGCTAATCCCTCAATCAAAACTTTTGTAATTTTTTTCATTCATTCCCATTCCCAAACCCTATGTATGCGCTCATGATTGATGGTACGAATTTGAAATAAGAACAAATGTTTACCCAATAATTGCGGTTTGGCCCAAAAAGCTCAAACCTTAGCTCCTTTTCTTGAATTGCGATGCTCATATGTGGTCTCGTGAGAATATCTCCGGTATCAATAAGTCTTATAATTGGGATTTCTTATATAATGTTTCGTTTTTTTGTGATTTGAAGTGAAACCTGAAAAGTAGGTTGTGACGGACACACACACACACGGACATTTTTGACAGGCTAATCCCTCAATCAAAAATCTTTTAATTTGGTGATGCTTGCATGTTTCGCCTCGATTTTTTGACGACAATTCCATTCCCAAACCTATGTATGCGCTCATGATTGGATGGTACGAATTTGAAATAAGAACAAATGTTACCCAATAATTGTCGCTTTTGGCCCAAAAAGCTCAAACCTTAGCTCCTTTTCTTGAATTGCGATGCTCATATGTGGTCTCGTGAGAATATCTCCGGTATCAATAAGTCTTATAATTGGGATATCTTATATAATGTTTCGTTTTTTTGTGATTTGAAGTGAAACCTGAAAAGTAGGTTGTGACGGACACACACACACACGGACATTTTTGACAGGCTAATCCCTCAATCAAAAAATTTGTAATTTTTTTCATTCATTCCATTCCCAAACCTATGTATGCGCTCATGATTGGATGGTACGAATTTGAAATAAGAACAAATGTTACCCAATAATTGTCGCTTTTGGCCCCAAAAGCTCAAACCTTAGCTCCTTTTCTTGAATTGCGATGCTCATATGTGGTCTCGTGAGAATATCTCCGGTATCAATAAGTCTTATAATTGGGATATTCTTATATAATGTTTCGTTTTTTTTGTGATTTGAAGTGAAACCTGAAAAGTAGGTTGTGACGGACACACACACACACGGACATTTTTGACAGGCTAATCCCTCAATCAAAAAATTTGTAATTTTTTTCATTCATTCCATTCCCAAACCTATGTATGCGCTCATGATTGGATGGTACGAATTTGAAATAAGAACAAATGTTACCCAATAATTGTCGCTTTTGGCCCAAAAAGCTCAAACCTTAGCTCCTTTTCTTGAATTGCGATGCTCATATGTGGTCTCGTGAGAATATCTCCGGTATCAATAAGTCTTATAATTGGGATATCTTATATAATGTTTCGTTTTTTTGTGATTTGAAGTGAAACCTGAAAAGTAGGTTGTGACGGACACACACACACACGGACATTTTTGACAGGCTAATCCCTCAATCAAAATTTTTGTAATTTTTTTCATTCATTCCATTCCCAAACCTATGTATGCGCTCATGATTGGATGGTACGAATTTGAAATAAGAACAAATGTTACCCAATAATTGTCGCTTTTGGCCCAAAAAGCTCAAACCTTAGCTCCTTTTCTTGAATTGCGATGCTCATATGTGGTCTCGTGAGAATATCTCCGGTATCAATAAGTCTTATAATTGGGATATCTTATATAATGTTTCGTTTTTTTGTGATTTGAAGTGAAACCTGAAAGTAGGTTGTGACGGACACACACACACACGGACATTTTTGACAGGCTAATCCCTCAATCAAAAAAATTGTAATTTTTTTCATTCATTCCATTCCCAAACCTATGTATGCGCTCATGATTGGATGGTACGAATTTGAAATAAGAACAAATGTTACCCAATATTGTCGCGTTAGGCCCAAAAAGCTCAAACCTTAGCTCCTTTTCTTGAATTGCGATGCTCATATGTGGTCTCGTGAGAATATCTCCGGTATCAATAAGTCTTATAATTGGGATATCTTATATAATGTTTCGTTTTTTTGTGATTTGAAGTGAAACCTGAAAAGTAGGTTGTGACGGACACACACACACACGGACATTTTTGACTGGCTAATCCCTCAATCAAAAATTTTGTAATTGGTTTCATTCATTCCATTCCCAAACCTATGTATGCGCTCATGATTGGATGGTACGAATTTGAAATAAGAACAAATGTTACCCAATAATTGTCGCTTCTGGCCCAAAAAGCTCAAACCTTAGCTCCTTTTCTTGAATTGCGATGCTCATATGTGGTCTCGTGAGAATACCTCCGGTATCAATAAGTCTTATAATTGGGATTTCTTATATAATGTTTCGTTTTTTGTGATTTGAAGTGAAACTGAAAAGTAGGTTGTGACGGACACACACACACACGGACATTTTTGACAGGCTAATCCCCTCAATCAAAATCTATTTGTAATTTGTTTCATTATTCCATTCCAAACCTATGTTATGCGCTCATGATTGGATGGTACGAATTTGAAATAAGAACAAATGGTACCAATAATTGTCGACTTTTGGCCCCAAAAAGCTCAAACCTTAGCTCCTTTTCTTGAATTGCGATGCTCCTATGTGGTCTCGTGAGACTATCTCCGGTATCAATAAGTCTCTATAATTGGGATATCTTATATAATGTTTCGTTTTTTTGTGATTGACGTGAACCTGAAAAGTCGGTTGTGACGGACACACAACACACGGACATTTTTGACAGGCTAATCCCCTCAATCAAAATTTTTGTAATTTTTTTCATTCATTCCATTCCCAAACCTATGTATTCGCTTCATGATTGGATGGTCAAGACTTACTTTCGATGCAACACTACCACCCTTTTTCGCTTTACCTTTTACCTACTACACCATTTTCTTTATCTCTTTCCTTTTGATTCCAATCATAGAACCTTCTTTTTCATTCTCCACCCCTTCTTAGCCCCTAAATTCTCCGTGCCACTTTTGGCACCTAGAATCGTTTACCTAGCTGGGAGTAAGAATAAAATGGCGGACAACCTTCTCTCTGATCCAATCCCTCCCGATTGCTCAGGTTACGCCGTACTTCCTACGCGTCTATTCTTTTATCATCAAAAACATTTATTTTTTAAAGTCAACATCTCCCATTAATTTCCCATTATTCTCCATTGCCCTATATAACTCTAAAGAATTACTTAAAAATACGTAGTATTTACTTCACGATCCCTCTTAGATATATTTTCTCGAATTGCGATCTTGCTTCAATGTGGTCCGTGAGAATATCCGGTATAAAGAAGTTTATAATTGGGATATCTTATATAATGTTTCGTTTTTTTGTGATTTGAAGTGAAACCTGAAAAGTAGGTTGTGACGGACACACACACACACGGACATTTTTGACTGGCTAATCCCTCAATCAAAAATTTTGTAATTGGTTTCATTCATTCCATTCCCAAACCTATGTATGCGCTCATGATTGGATGGTACGAATTTGAAATAAGAACAAATGTTACCCAATAATTGTCGCTTTTGGCCCAAAAAGCTCAAACCTTAGCTCCTTTTCTTGAATTGCGATGCTCATATGTGGTCTCGTGAGAATATCTCCGGTATCAATAAGTCTTATAATTGGGATATCTTATATAATGTTTCGTTTTTTTGTGATTTGAAGTGAAACCTGAAAAGTAGGTTGTGACAGACACACACACACACGGGACATTTTTGACAGGCTAATCCCTCAATCAAAAAATTTTTAATTTGGTGATGCTTGCATGTTTCGCCTCGATTTTTTGACGACAATTCTATTCCCAAACCTATGTATGCGCTCATGATTGGATGGTACGAATTTGAAATAAGAACAAATGTTACCCAATAATTGTCGCTTTTGGCCCCAAAAGCTCAAACCTTAGCTCCTTTTCTTGAATTGCGATGCTCATATGTGGTCTCGTGAGAATATCTCCGGTATCAATAAGTCTTATAATTGGGATATCTTATATAATGTTTCGTTTTTTTGTGATTTGAAGAGAAACCTGAAAAGTAGGTTGTGACAGGACACACACACACACGGACATTTTTGACAGGCTAATCCCTCAATCAAAAAAATTGTAATTTTTTTCATTCATTCCATTCCCAAACCTATGTATGCGCTCATGATTGGATGGTACGAATTTGAAATAAGAACAAATGTTACCCAATAATTGTCGCTTTTGGCCCAAAAAGCTCAAACCTTAGCTCCTTTTCTTGAATTGCGATGCTCATATGTGGTCTCGTGAGAATATCTCCGGTATCAATAAGTCTTATAATTGGGATATCTTATATAATGTTTCGTTTTTTTGTGATTTGAAGTGAAACCTGAGAAGTAGGTTGTGACGGACACACACACACACGGACATTTTTGACAGGCTAATCCCTCAATCAAAATTTTTGTAATTTTTTTTATTCATTCCATTCCCAAACCTATGTATGCGCTCATGATTGGATGGTACGAATTTGAAATAAGAACAAATGTTACCCAATATTGTCGCGTTAGGCCCAAAAAGCTCAAACCTTAGCTCCTTTTCTTGAATTGCGATGCTCATATGTGGTCTCGTGAGAATATCTCCGGTATCAATAAGTCTTATAATTGGGATATCTTATATAATGTTTCGTTTTTTTGTGATTTGAAGTGAAACCTGAAAAGTAGGTTGTGACGGACACACACACACGGACATTTTTGACAGGCTAATCCCTCAATCAAAAATTTTGTAATTTTTTTTCATTCATTCCATTCCCAAACCTATGTATGCGCTCATGATTGGATGGTACGAATTTGAAATAAGAACAAATGTTACCCAATAATTGTCGCTTTTGGCCCAAAAAGCTCAAACCTTAGCTCCTTTTCTTGAATTGCGATGCTCATATGTGGTCTCGTGAGAATATCTCCGGTATCAATAAGTCTTATAATTGGGATATCTTATATAATGTTTCGTTTTTTTGTGATTTGAAGTGAAACCTGAAAAGTAGGTTGTGACGGACACACACACACACGGACATTTTTGACAGGCTAATCCCTCAATCAAAAAAATTGTAATTTTTTTCATTCATTCCATTCCCAAACCTATGTATGCGCTCATGATTGGATGGTACGAATTTGAAATAAGAACAAATGTTACCCAATAATTGTCGCTTTTGGCCCAAAAAGCTCAAACCTTAGCTCCTTTTCTTGAATTGCGATGCTCATATGTGGTCTCGTGAGAATATCTCCGGTATCAATAAGTCTTATAATTGGGATATCTTATATAATGTTTCGTTTTTTTGTGATTTGAAGTGAAACCTGAAAAGTAGGTTGTGACGGACACACACACACACGGACATTTTTGACAGGCTAATCCCTCAATCAAAAATTTTGTAATTGGTTTCATTCATTCCATTCCCAAACCTATGTATGCGCTCATGATTGGATGGTACGAATTTGAAATAAGAACAAATGTTACCCAATAATTGTCGCTTTTGGCCCAAAAAGCTCAAACCTTAGCTCCTTTTCTTGAATTGCGATGCTCATATGTGGTCTCGTGAGAATATCTCCGGTATCAATAAGTCTTATAATTGGGATATCTTATATAATGTTTCGTTTTTTTGTGATTTGAAGTGAAACCTGAAAAGTAGGTTGTGACGGACACACACACACACGGACATTTTTGACAGGCTAATCCCTCAATCAAAAATTTTGTAATTTTTTTCATTCATTCCATTCCCAAACCTATGTATGCGCTCATGATTGGATGGTACGAATTTGAAATAAGAACAAATGTTACCCAATAATTGTCGCTTTTGGCCCAAAAAGCTCAAACCTTAGCTCCTTTTCTTGAATTGCGATGCTCATATGTGGTCTCGTGAGAATATCTCCGGTATCAATAAGTCTTATAATTGGGATATCTTATATAATGTTTCGTTTTTTTGTGATTTGAAGTGAAACCTGAAAAGTAGGTTGTGACGGACACACACACACACGGACATTTTTGACAGGCTAATCCCTCAATCAAAAATTTTGTAAATTGGTGATGCTTGCATGTTTCGCCTCGATTTTTTGACGACAATTCCATTCCCAAACCTATGTATGCGCTCATGATTGGATGGTACGAATTTGAAATAAGAACAAATGTTACCCAATAATTGTCGCTTTTGGCCCAAAAAGCTCAAACCTTAGCTCCTTTTCTTGAATTGCGATGCTCATATGTGGTCTCGTGAGAATATCTCCGGTATCAATAAGTCTTATAATTGGGATATCTTATATAATGTTTCGTTTTTTGTGATTTGAAGTGAAACCTGAAAAGTAGGTTGTGACGGACACACACACACACGGACATTTTTGACAGGCTAATCCCTCAATCAAAAAAATTGTAATTTTTTTCATTCATTCCATTCCCAAACCTATGTATGCGCTCATGATTGGATGGTACGAATTTGAAATAAGAACAAATGTTACCCAATTATTGTCGCTTTTGGCCCAAAAAGCTCAAACCTTAGCTCCTTTTCTTGAATTGCGATGCTCATATGTGGTCTCGTGAGAATATCTCCGGTATCAATAAGTCTTATAATTGGGATATCTTATAAATGTTCGTTTTTTTTGTGATTTGAAGTGAAACCTGAGAAGTAGGTTGTGACGGACACACACACACACGGACATTTTGACAGGCTAATCCCTCAATCAAAAATTTTGTAATTTTTTTTCATTCATTCATTCCCAAACCTATGTATGCGCTCATGATTGGATGGTACGAATTTGAAATAAGAACAAATGTTACCCAATAATTGTCGCTTTTGGCCCAAAAAGCTCAAACCTTAGCTCCTTTTCTTGAATTGCGATGCTCATATGTGGTCTCGTGAGAATATCTCCGGTATCAATAAGTCTTATAATTGGGATATCTTATATAATGTTTCGTTTTTTTGTGATTTGAAGTGAAACCTGAAAAGTAGGTTGTGACGGACACACACACACACGGACATTTTTGACAGGCTAATCCCTCAATCAAAAATTTTGTAATTTTTTTCATTCATTCCATTCCCAAACCTATGTATGCGCTCATGATTGGATGGTACGAATTTGAAATAAGAACAAATGTTACCCAATAATTGTCGCTTTTGGCCCAAAAAGCTCAAACCTTAGCTCCTTTTCTTGAATTGCGATGCTCATATGTGGTCTCGTGAGAATATCTCCGGTATCAATAAGTCTTATAATTGGGATTATCTTATATAATGTTTCGTTTTTTTTTTTGTGATTTGAAGTGAAACCTGAAAGTAGGTTGTGACGGACACACACACACACGGACATTTTTGACAGGCTAATCCCTCAATCAAAACTTTTGTAATTTTTTTCATTCATTCCATTCCCAAACTTATGTATGCGCTCATGATTGGATGGTACGAATTTGAAATAAGAACAAATGTTACCCAATAATTGTCGCTTTTGGCCCAAAAAGCTCAAACCTTAGCTCCTTTTCTTGAATTGCGATGCTCATATGTGGTCTCGTGAGAATATCTCCGGTATCAATAAGTCTTATAATTGGGATATCTTATTATAAGTTTCGTTTTTTTTGTGATTTGAAGTGAACCTGAGAAGTAGGTTGTGACGGACACACACACACACGGACATTTTGACAGGCTAATCCCTCAATCAAAAAATGGTGAATTGTTTTATTCGGGTAACAATCTGGAGATTTTTTTCATCGGGTATTAAAGTGTGCGATCGTCCGTCGTCCGGGATAGGCTTAAAATGGCAGTGGTTTCCGTGATCTTGGCAAGCATGTCATTGCTGATCTGGCTTAACTTTCGCTCAATCGAGATTGCTGGATCTGGCACATTTCCAACCCACAACCTCGATTTTCATCACACCGTCAATTTCGCAATCCCTCTTATTTTTCAAACTCAAGCCATGACGAAGGCATTTACCTACACTTCTTGCCTCTGCGCCTTAGCGCTATCCTTCTCCGCGATCTGAAAATGTCTTGGACCACCCACAATGGGAAGATCTGATCTCACCCCAAGAGGGCTTTGTTCACTCGCAACAAGAACAAAGCTCTAACTGGTGCGCGCGTAGGGCAGCAATGGCGGGAAATTGCGTGCCCTTCTACCCTCGCCGGCATCATGCCTAACAATTGCGCACTTTATGCGGGTTGTTCCAGGGCTCTGACTGACAGCTGCCTCTACTCTTGCGGCTTCATGATTAAGCAATTTTGCGCGGTATGCAGATGTGTCCCGGACGTATGACGACAGCTGCTTCTACTCGCTGCCGGGCATTCAATGCCAAGCAATTTCGGATATATGCAGATTGTTCCCGCAGATTCTCGACTATAGGCTCCCTGCTTTTCACCTTACCCTTTTAATTCCAGGTGCGGGCTAGTGATAACTGATGGGCACGAATATATTCCTGCAGACGATGTGTGATCGTCTGTAGGGAACAGAGCCGAACTCTTGGGTTTCATCAGTGTGTGGGGTGGGAAGGTACGCGCCAACAATTATGCCCTGGTTGCTTTTCCCCTGCCTCTATCACTTAGGGCAAATCTGAAAGGCCTAGACCTTTACCCAACTGGACCTTTAACCCAAAACCTTCGACCCTTTGATCACCAAACCTGGACCCTTGGACCACAACCTGGACCCTTTGCCAAAAACCTAGACCCTTTGACACAAAACTGGACCTTCGATCCACAAACTAGACCCTTTGACCCAAACCTGGACCCTTTGACCCAAACCTGGACCCTTTGACCCAAACCTGGACCCTTTAACCCAAGCCTGGACCCTTTGACCCAGACCTGGACCCTTTGACCCAAACCTGGACCCTTTGACCAAAACCTGGACCCTTTAACCCAGAACTAGACCCTTTGACCCAGACCTAGACCTTTTAACCCAAACCTAGACCCTTGTGACCCAAACCTGAGACTTAACCAGACCTGGACGGGTCACAACAAAACTGAACCCCCTTTGACCAGACCATGACCGTTCATCCCAAACCTGGACCCTTTGATCTCAAACCTGGACCCTTGACCAGACATGACCCTTGGACCCAAACCTGACCCTTTGACCCAGACACGGACCTTTAACCCAAACTGAGGAACCTTTGCCCAAACCATGGACCCTTGTACCAAGAACTGGATCGGTGACCCAAACCTGGACCCTTTGACCCAAACCTGGACCCTTTGACCAAAACCTAGACCCTTTGACCCAAACCTGGACCCTTTGACCCAAACCTTGACCCTTAGACCAAAACCTGGACCCTTTGACCCAAACCAGGACCCTTTGACACAAACCTAGACCCTTTGATCCCAAACCAGGATCCTTTGACCGAGACCTGGACCCTTTGACCCAAAACTGGACCCTTCGATCCCAAACCTAGACCCTTTGACCCAGACATGAACCCTTTGATCCCAAACCTAGACCCTTTGACACAAACCTAGACCCTTCAATCCCAAACCTGAATCCTTTGACCCAAACCTGGACCCTTTGACCCAAACCTGGACCCTTTGACACAAAACTGGACCCTTCGATCACAAACTTGGACCCTTAGACACAAACTTGGACCCTTTGACCCAAACCTGGACCCTTTGACCCAAACCTGGGAACACTTTGAACCCAAACCTGGACCTTTGACAACAACCTAGACCCTTGACCCCAACTGGGACACTTGGACCAACCTAGACCTTTGATCCCAAACCTGATCCTTTGACCGAGACTGGACCCTTGACACCAACCTAGACCCTTTAACCCAAACCCTGGACACTTTAACCAAACCAGATCCATTCAAGCCAAACCTAGGGACCTTTGATCACAAAAACTGGACCCTGGACCAAACCTGGACCCTTTTTGACCCAGGACTGGACCTTGACCCCAACTGGCCCTTTGACCCAAACTGGACCCTTTGACCAAACCTGGACCCTTTGACCAAACTGGACCCTTGGACCCAACCAACCTGGACCCTTTAAATCAATCAGACCCTTGGATCAAACCAGGACCCTTGACCCAAACATGGACCTTTCGATCCCAAACCTGGGACCCTTTGACCCAAACTGACCTTTGACTTTGACACCAAACCTTAGACCCTTCGATCTCAAAAACTGGACTCTTGACCCAGACTGGACCACTTGACCCAAACCTGGACCCTTTGACCCCAAACATGACCCTCGACCCAAACTGGGACCCTTTGACCCAGAGAACTGGACCTTTTTGGACCCCAAACCTGGAACCCTTGACCCAAAACCTGGACCTTTAAACCCAGACCTAGACTGCGACCCAAACCTGGACCTTTGAATCAGACCAGGACCTTTGACAAACCTGGAACCCTTTGACCCAGACTGGACCCTTTAAAACCCAACATGGACCCTTTGACACAAACCTAACCCTGTGAACCCAAACCTTAACCATTTGACCCGGACCTGGAACCCTTGGACCCAACCTAGGGGGACCTTTGACCCAAACCTGGACCCTTTGACCCAAACCTAGACCCTTTGACACAAACCCGGACCCTTTGACACAAACCTGGACCCTTTTACCCAAACGTGGACCTGTCGACCCAAACGATCCCAAACCTGGACCCTTGGACACAAACCTGGACCCTTCGATCCCAAACCTAGAACCTTTGACCCAGCCTCGAACCCTTTGACCAGACCTGGAACCTTTGACCCAGACCTGGGACCCTTTGACCCAAACCTCTAGACCTATGATCTCAAAACCTGGACCCTTTGACCCAGACCTGGACCCCGCTTGGACCCAAACTGGGACCCTTTGACCCAAACCTGGACCCTTTAAACCCAAACCCGGAACCCTTCGAAGCCAAACCTAGGGACCCTTTGATCACAAAACCTGGACCTTTGACCCAAACAGGACCTTTTACACAAACCTGGACCGTTGACCCAAACTGGAGCCTTTAACCCAACCTGGACCCTTTGACCCCAGGATCTAGACCCATTGACCCAGACCGGACCATTGATCAAAACCTGGACCTTTCACCCAAACCTGAGACCCTTAACCCAGACCGGGACCGGTAAACCCAAAACCTAGACACTTTGAATCAGACCGGGACCCTTGACCCAAACCTAGACATTTGGATCCCAAACCGGATCCTTGACCGAAACTGGACCTTTGACCCAGACCGGACCCTTTGACGAAAAAAAACCTGGACCTTTGACCAAGACTGGACCCTTTAACCCCAAAACCTGGACCCTTTGACCCAAACCTAGAACCTTTGACACAAACTGAAACCTTTGAACACAGACCTGGACCCTTTTGACCCAAACCTTGCACCCTTTGACAAAACCTGGACCTTTAACCCCAAAACCCGGACCCTCGAGCCAAACCTGGACCTTTGACCCAAACCTGGACCTTTACCCAAAAAACGCGAAACCCGGTAAACCAGACGGGACCACTTTGACTTGAGACCTAGACCTTTAACCAAACCTGGAACTTTTGACTCAAAAATTGACATTAACCAGAATGGAAAGGGTCAACCAAAACCCTTGGACAATGGACCCAAAACCTAGCCCATTGACACAAACCTAGACCTTGACCCAAACCTGGATCACTTGACCGAGACCTGGACCTTTGAACCAGACCCGGACCCTTTGCCCAAACAGAGACCCTATGAATCTCAAACCTGGGACCCTTTGACCCATAGACTGGGACACTTTAAAAACCCAAAACGACCTTTGACCCAAAACTGGACCTTTGACCCAAACCTGGGACCCTTTGACACAAACCTGGACCCTTTGACACAAACCTGGACCCTTTGACCCAAACCTGGACCTGTCGACCCAAACGATCCCAAACCTGGACCCTTTGACACAAACCTGGACCCTTCGATCCCAAACCTGGACCCTTTGACCCAGACCTTGACTCTTTGACCCAAACCTGGACCCTTTGACCCAAACCTAGACCCTTTGACACAAACCTGGACCCTTCGATCCCAAACCAGGACCCTTTGACCCAGACATGGACCCTTCGATCCCAAACCTGGACCCTTTGACACAAACCTGGACCCTTTCACCCAAACCAGGACCCATTGACACAAACCTGGACCCTTCGATCCCAAACCTGGACCCTTTGACCCAGACCTGGACCCTTTGACCCAAACCTGGACCCTTTGACCCAAACCCCTGGACCTTTACCAGACTGGACGGTCGACCAAACTGGACACTGTGAATCAGACTGTACCCTTTGATCAACACACTCGACCCTTTGATCCCCAACCGGACCTTTGACCGATGAACCTGGACCGTATGACCAGACATGGACCCTTTGACACAAACCTAGGACCCTATGATCTCAAACCTGGACCGTTGACCAGCCTGGACCCTTTGACACAAACCTGACCTTTGGACCACCAAAACTGGAACCTTTAACCCAAACCGGAACCTTCGAGCAAACCTTCGACCCTTCGATCTTCAAACCTGGACCCTTTGACCCAAACGGACCCTTTGACCACAAACCTGGACCCTTTTGACCTAGACCCGGACCTTATAAACCCAAACCTGGCCCCGTTGAACACAAACCTAGACCCTTTGATCTCAAAACCTGGGACCCTTTGACCAGACTGGACCTTTAACTCCAAACCTGCGACCCTTTGACCGACCTGGACCCTTTTTTTACCCAAACCTGGACCCTTTGATCCCAACCTCGACCTTGACCCAACCTGGATCCTTTAACCCAAAACTAGACCTTGACCCAGACTGCGACCCTTTGACCCAGACCTGGACCCTTTGACCCAAACCTGGCCCTTTCACCCAACTTGGACCCTTTAACCCAAGACCTGGACGAAGGTCGACCAAAAACTAGGAACTTGATCAGAACCTGGACCCTTTGACCGAAACCTAGACCCTTTGATCCCAAACCTGGATCCTTTGACCGAAACCTAGCCCTTTGACCCAGACCTGGACCCTTTGTCCCAAACCTGGACCCTTTGACCCAGACTTGGACCCTTTAACCCAAACCTGGACCCTTTGACCCAAACCTGGACCCTTTGACCCAAACCTGGACCCTTTGACCCAAACCTGGACCCTTTGACCAAAACCTGGACCCTTTAACCCAGAACTGGACCCTTTAACTCAGACCTAGACCTTTTAACCCAAACCTGGACCCTTTGACCCAAACTTGGACCCTTTAACCCAGACCTGGACCGGTCGACACAAAACCTTGACCCTTTGACCCAAACCTAGACCCTTTGACACAAACCTAGACCCTTTGATCCCAAACCTGGATCCTTTGACCGAGACCTGGACCCTATGACCCAGACCTGGACCCTTTGACCCAAACCTAGACCCCATGATCTCAAACCTGGACCCTTTGACACAAACCTAGACCCTTCGATCTCAAACCTGGACTCTTTGACCCAGACTTGGACCCTTTGACCCAAACCTGGACCCTTTGACCCAAACATGGACCCTTCGATCCCAAACCTGGGCCCGTTTTGGACCAAGACCTGGTACCTTGAACCAAAACTGGACCTTTGACCAACCCTGGACCCTTGAACCCATAACTAGACATGTCGACCCAAAACCTGGGACCCCTTGAAATCAGACCTAGGACCCTTTGACACAACCTGGACCCTTGACCCCGATTGCCCCTTTACCCAAACATGGACCCTTTGACACAAACCTAGACCCTTTGACCCAAACCTGGACCCATTGACCCAGACCTGGACCCTTTGACCCAAACCTAGACCCTTTAACCCAAAACTGGACCCTTTGACCCAAACCTAGACCCTTTGACACCAACCCGGACCCTTTGACACAAACCTAAACCCTTTGACCAAAACGTGGACCTGTCGACCCAAACGATCCCAAACCTGGACCCTTTGACACAAACCTGGACCCTTCGATCCCAAACCTGGACCCTTTGACCCAGACCTTGACCCTTTGACCCAGACCTGGACCCTTTGACCCAAACCAGGACCTTTGACCCAACCAGGAACCTTTTGACAACCTGGAACCTTTGACCCCCCCAAACCTGGACCTTTAACCCAAACCTGGACCTTTTGACCAGGACTGTAGACCCTTTGACCCGACCTAGACCCTTTTGACCCAGACATGGACCCTTGACAAACCTGGACCCTTTCACCCAAACCTGGACCCTTTAACCCAGACCTGGACCGGTCAACCCAAAACCTAGACACTTTGAATCAGACCTGGACCCTTTGACCCAAACCTAGACCCTTTGATCCCAAACCTGGATCCTTTGACCGAAACCTGGACCCTTTGACCCAGACCTGGACCCTTTGACCCAAACCTGGACCCTTTGACCCAGACTTGGACCCTTTAACCCAAACCTGGACCCTTTGACCCAAACCTAGACCCTTTGACACAAACCTGGACCCTTTGACACAGACCTGGACCCTTTGACCCAAACCTGGACCCTTTGACCCAAACCTGGACCCTTGGACCCAAACCTGGGACACTTTGACCAAAACTGGACCTTGTAACCCAGAACTGGACCCTTTGAATGAGACCTAGACCATTTTAACCCAAACCTGGAACATTTGACCCCAACATTGAACCCTTTTCCTTTGAAACCCAGACCTGGGACCGGTCGACACAAAAACATTGACCTTTGGACCCCAAAACCTAGACCCTTGACACAAACCTAGACCCTTTTGATCCCAAAACCTGGATAATTTGACCGAGACCTGGACCCTTTGAACAGACCGGACCCTTTGGACCAAACTAGACCCTATGCATCGCAAAACCTGGACCTTTGACCCGACCTGGACCCTTTAACCAAAACTGGAACCCTTTGACCCAAAACTGGACCCTTTTGACCCAACACGGACCCTTTGACACAAACCTGGACCCTGTGACACCAAACTGACCCTTGACAAAACCTGGACCGGTCGACCCAAACGATCCCAAACCTGGACCCTTGAACCAAAAAACCTGGACCCTTCGATCCCAACCTGGACCCTTTGGACAAGACCTTGCCTCTTTGACCCCAAACTGGACCCTTTGACCAAACCTAGACCCTTTGGACACAAACCTGGACCCTTCGACCCAAACCAGACCCTGACCCAACATGGACCTACGATCCCAAAACCTGGGACCCTGTTTGTACACAAACCTGGACCCTTTCACCCAAACCAGGACCCATTGACACAAACCTGGACCCTTCGATCCCAAACCTGGACCCTTTGACCCAGACCTGGACCCTTTGACCCAAACCTGGACCCTTTGACCCAAACCTGGACCCTTTAACCCAGACCTGGACCGGTCGACCCAAAACCTGGACACTTTGAATCAGACCTGTACCCTTTGACCCAAACCTAGACCCTTTGATCCCAAACCTGGATTTTTGAAGAGACTGACCCTTGACCATGACGGACCCTTTGACACCAAAACCTAGACCATATTGATCTCAAACCTGGACCTTTGACCCAGGACCGGACCCTTGACCAACTGGACCCTTTGACCCAAACCTGGACCCTTTAAACCCAAACCCGGAACCTTCGAGCCAAACCTAGACCCTTCGATCTCAAACCTGGACCCTTTGACCCAAACCTGGACCCTTTGACCCAAACCTGGACCCTTTGACCTAGACCCGGACCTTATAACCCAAACCTGGACCCTTTGACACAAACCTAGACCCTTTGATCTCAAACCTGGACCCTTTGACCCAGACCTGGACCCTTTAACCCAAACCTGGACCCTTTGACCCCGACCTGGACCCTTTTACCCAAACCTGGACCCTTTGATCTCAAACCTAGACCCTTTGACCCAAACCTGGATCCTTTAACCCAAACCTAGACCCTTTGACCCAGACCTAGACCCTTTGACCCAGACCTGGACCCTTTGACCCAAACCTGGACCCTTTCACCCAAACCTGGACCCTTTAACCCAGACCTGGACCGGTCGACCCAAAACCTAGACACTTTGAATCAGACCTGGACCCTTTGACCGAAACCTAGACCCTTTGATCCCAAACCTGGATCCTTTGACCGAAACCTAGCCCTTTGACCCAGACCTGGACCCTTTGTCCCAAACCTGCGACCCTTTGACCCGACTTGGAACCTTTAAACCCCACAGGACCCCTGACCCAAACCTGGACCCTTTGACCCAAACCTGGCCCTTTGGACCCAAAAAACCTGGACCCTTTTTGACCAAACCTGGACCCTTACCCAGAATGACCCTTTACTGACCTAGACATTTAACCCAAACCTGGACCCTTCGACCCAAAACTTGAGGACCCTTTTAACCAGACCTGGAAACCGTCGCACAAAACCTTGACCCTTGGACCCAACCTAGAACCTTTGAAACCTCGACTTTGATCCCGAAACACC